>BPLR01004244.1:0-58911 GCA_021605095.1 Caerostris extrusa | reverse complement strand
ACATGTTTCATGAAAGAAAGAAAATAAATATCCATAAATTTCATTTTGTAAATACAAAACAGTTTACTTTCATGCACTTTTAAGTTATCTGTTAAAATGATAGCATTTGTTGTTTTGATGTGGATTAAGGCACTCAAAATGTTGTTTGAGTTATGTTTGTTGCTGTTGTGTTTAAAATTAAAGAATGAGTAGGATGATTTTATTGTAAAAATCCTTAGAATTCATAAAAGTAGTTAATGTTGTGTTTTTAAACCAGATAAAATGTCTTTGAAAATTTTAATCACTTGGGTGGTTTAAATATTTAGGTATTTGTATTTTTAAGCTTGAGGGAATTTTTGTTATGCAATTTAATTGTTCTCAGTAATTGATAAACCCTAAAATTTTAAAGGCAAACAAACTTTTGAATAAAGGAAGTAATAGTAATATTTTTTTTTTTTATTTTGTGAGATTAATATTTACTGAAATATTAATAACTAAAATACTAAATTGCAAGCATATGTGTTGTAATTTCATTTACATGTTTAAGTAGTATATGTATGAGTCTAAATTTATATGCATAAAAGAGATATTTTTTACCTGTCAGATTAAAATGCCTTGCTTATTACAGAAAAACTGTTGTTACTTACAATTTGAGGGTACATGTTACATTGTTTAATTTAATTTTAATTATCTTATTAGGTTATTCTTTTAGTAAGCTTCAAAAGCATTAATAATTCAGACATTTAAAAAAGTTCATTCCATTTTTTTTTTATTGGTTCACATTAAATTCTGTGTTTTAAAATTGTATAAATATTCAGAAAAAATAACATAGCATATTTAATCAAGAATTATTTGATGATACAAAATTAAAAACTTATATCATAATTCAGATACATAATTTTTTTGTATGAAATAAATATGGTTGAGAATATCCAACTGAAATTTCAAATTTCATCTGTTTGTACAAATAATAAAAAATTTGTTTTAAGCATTAATAAAGTTACAACGTTATATTCATTAGTGTTAAATTTTGCTTTATAAATATTATGTTGTACTGTTTAAAATCAAAAGGAATTTTTTATACTTTAAAAATTTGTTATTTTAATATGTATTCTTTTTCTCGAGTTTTGAAATTTCTTCTTTTCACTACTTATTTTCTAATGTGTAATTGTTTAATTCTTATTACATACTCATACCTATCAATCATATCAGTAGTATTCCTGTATTGATTTTGTTTTTATCAAAATGCTAGTGGTTTTTAATTGTATAAAAACTCAGAAATTTAATCTTTTATGTAGTGATGAGTAGTTGCTTGTGAGAACAATGTTTACATGCACAATAATAATGATGTAATTAAAAAATTATATAACTAATTTTTATTAAATTCTTTTGGAGACATTAGTTAAAGGGCCTTTGCATATTAGAATTCATTCTTAGTGCACATTTTCATACTCATAAAATATATTTCATGTCTTGCTGAAAAGAATCAAAAAAATTTTAATCGAAGCATTTTTTAAATATGTCATTAATTTTTTATCTAAAAAAATAACTGCGTTGTTTCACTATAGCTTTATATTCATCAATGAAATGCATAAATTATATTCTATTAATAAATTAAATGTTTTTTCTTTTTAAGCTATTTTCACATTTTCTTGCAAATTTTGTGTAAATATTCATACTAAATTGGAAATTTAACTTAGAGAGGAATGCAGGAGCTTAGAAGAATAATATTTTTCGATTTAAAAAAAAAAAAAAAAAAAAAAAATTCCGTCGCATTCATAAAATATTTTTGGAATATATATCCCTTATGTTATACATCCAGAGTTTTAATAATTAAATATTAAGTTCAGAATATGTTGTCTTGAATTTTTGTTTTTCCCTTCCTAATCTACAGCAGGTTTAAGTATATTTAAAACTATCTTCTAAAAAAAAAATTGTTTTTGTGTTAATCTATTTAGCATTTTTGTTGAATTTTTGCTGTAATGATAATGTTTGTCTACTTAAAAGGAATGTTATCCTTGTGCATTGTAATATTTACCATTAAAATGTTTTTTTTTAAATATATTTCATAATTGTTCAATATCTATGAAATAGAGAGAAAGGTTATGAGTTAAAAAAAAATAGACCTTGTAACTTGACAACGTGTTTAAATTGTAATTAATTGTTTGAATGATTCTAATTTACTTGATGCAAACATATTTTTAAAAAATTATTATTAAATTACATTTATATACGTGCTTATGTATAGTTCGACCACCTATTGTTTGGAAAATTCCCAAGCTGCCAAATTGAATAGATTCAAACAGAGCTACATCAAAAAGGCAAAAAGTATTTTGGAACAGGTTTAAATTGCAATAAAATTGAGAGGAACAAAACCATGCTACTATTATTTTTCTTTCATAACTAATTGAGCCGTATTTGACTAACATCCTTTATAAGTAGTAATTTCATCCATTTCCTTTAACCTTTCTGTACAAATGGTGCTGAAATTATATGTAATTGATAATAAATATTATATTTAATTCATTCTTAATCATAAAATCAACTTTTAAACATCAGTATTTTAATGCAATAATGATATTGTAACTGAATTCACTATTGGTAGATAAATGCGCTATATTGATGAAAATTAACCAATTACATTCAGTTCACTATTTTTCATGCAAATTTTGAATATTATGTGCTGATTATAATTAAACGGTTCTGATTAATATCACTTTGCCAAATTACTAATATATAATGGATGATTATAACACATCATTGTTTAGAACATTTTTAATTCGAAATTAAATTGTAAGTGTTTTAATATTGAACCTCCACTAACTGTGTGGAAAATTTGCAAGCAGACAGGTTTTACAGATTTAAACAGGAGCTTAGTAGGAGGGAAATATAATTTTGGAGATATAAAGATTAGATGAAAAATTCCATAATCACTATTATACTATTTTTATTTTAAAGCAGCTACACATCTCGTCTGATTAGCACTCTTCACAAGTAGTTGATTCATACATTTCTGCCGCTAAACAGGTTGTTTACTATTCCACTCGATCCATGGTCGGACTATATTTAATTGCTATTAATCATGTAAAATTGTATAACTTAAAATCAATAGAATATTATTAGTCATTATAGATCTTTTTTCTAAAGAATGTTTAGTTATGAAATCTTGATTTATGTTTGATATCATGCTATTTATATTTAAATTTTTATTCTAAAGAAATTTGTTTAAATATAAGTAGTATTTGATTTAAAAAGCCTGTATTTTATTTTCATAATTTAATGTGCTTTAATTCTATATTAGCACATTTGTTAATGCATATGTGCTACAATTAATAATTTGTTTTAGATGTATTTTAAATGTGCTTAATGATGTATCAGCAATAATTCAATGTAAAGTTTTTTTTTTATTATTATTATTTTCTTGTGTTCCTCCTTATTAAGTAGTAAAATTGTAATTTTTTTATTCCAAACATAAAGTGTCAGATTAAATTTTCAAAATTTAACCTCTTGATTTGTTTAATATTTTACACAGATTCTTAAAAAATTGTTTCCACCTTTAAATTATAGATAATTGTCAACATACATGAGGATTGTGCTCTTTGTTAAAATTAAAATCTCTCATAAATATAGAGCTTTTTTTTTTTGGTATGTTTTCTTTAATATTTTATTTAATTAACTTTGAATTTAAATTATTTAAGTAGACATAAATTATGTCATTTACAATTAAATTCATAATTAAAATAACATTTTCATACATTTCATAATAGTATCTGTTTTCAAGAAGCAAACAATATTTTGATTCATATTTTAAATAACTTTAAGCTTATTATTTTAGATAATTCTTATATAATACATTTTTAACAATTTCTATTTTTTTTTTTTTTTTTTTTTTTCCCCTTATTCCTTTTTTTTTTATCAATTCTGCAGAAAGTTTTCAATATTTCTCCCATTGTTAATGTGACTCATAGTCAAGCATTGTCTGTATTGCATTGTGAATAAGACATGTTACTCATTGGCTAATTTTCATAAAATGCTTTTTAACGAAAAAATTGAAGTTAAGTCTTTTTCTTGTCATTTCTTGTTCTTTACAAGATCAACAGGCCCTGCCTGTCTCAACCACATTTTCCTTCCAATGTTTTCTATCTACATCAAAACCTCTCCAATTGTCAAATTTCAAAATCTTTGAAGTTGTTTTCAATGTCATCTAACCATCTAGTCGGTGGTCTTCATTTTGCTCAGGATCCCAAAAAGGTTTTCTGAATGTCAAGAACTTTAGTGGGATTATCTTTCGAGCTTCTCCAGAGATGGCTAAGCCATCTTAATCTATTACTACAAATTACTTGTATCATTTGTTGTTGTTCCTAGAGCCTGTTCAGTTGGAAGTTGTATTTTATTTGTGAACATCCTCTTTGCATTGGGCTAAAACTATTTTTAAAGTTTCTGTTGCCACCCTGAATAACATAATTGATTTCTTTTCTTTCAATATAATTATAATAGTTTTATGAGTTCCATTTAGTACATAGTGGGACCTGTGCATGGTTGATTCAAATCATAAGAAAACGCACCTGCTCATTTTATGCAACATGGGCCAAGAACGGCTTCAGATATATTAACAAAATGAAAGAAATATGTTGAGAATGTGATGTCACTGTCACTATTAAAGGTAAGTAAATATTAAGGAGAAATCTAAGGAACCATACAGATTTTAAATCATCAATCTTAACATAAAGATTAAAAGAAATATTTAAAAAAAAAAAATAGTCTATTTTAGTACGAAAGTTTCAAAACTCCTTTGCACATAATGAAAAACGTTTCAGTAAATTCAAGATATTTAGAGAATTCATAAATTTCGCATTGTAACTGTGGTTTCACCTACGCACTGCAAGAGGGGCCCCTGCAGCATTCAGAAGAAATCAACAGTATACCTGTTTTCTGTACATCCTCTCAAAAACAGGTGCTGCCGTTAGTTATGAGCTCTCATCCCGAGCTAGAAGTGGAATCCTTCCACAACTGTTTAATTTGCTGCTACTTCAGAGACATTTAGCTTACAGTCTAACTCAGCCCTAAAGAAGCGATAGTTAGCACCATCCTGTGCATCAATTGGCCTACAGACTGTCATCCAGAGAAGGATATTTCGCTATCCAGTGTGTGAGTAACTTTATTTACAGCTGTAGTGTAATCCTTCCACGAATGTATAATTAGATGTTTTAAAGGAGATGTGTGTTGTGTATTATTTGTAATTGCGGTGGTGTTTAAGTGCTGCGCAAATAAATCTGTGTTGTTGGACTTGTAACTCGATTTGACCACCCAGTTGCAGCTGCACAAACAAACAACGACGACATCTACTAACTGGCGCCCAACATGGGGCCTCCCATTATTTGCAACGACTACAACATTTTAATTAGATCTAGATTTGAAGAATTATTTAAAAAACCAGTATGTCTTCAAAAAGATATAAGACCGTTCAGGTTGAAATACTTGAGTGCCTTCTACAAACACATCACTAAGTGGTATGGGCAGAACTCATAGAAGCTTCCTTTGTAAATGCTATGGCTGATAGCACGAGATGGTTTGGAAATCACTGAAATGGTCGTCATTTTACGTATTAATTGAGAAAAGTTTTTCGGGATTATTCATTCAAAAAATCAAGCTGCAGCTGATATAATCAAACATATTCTAGAATAAGACATAATATTGCAAGGGAATAAATAAAAATGTCAGCCTGAACGCAAAGCGTTCATCTACTCAATTGCATGTGATGGAAGTAGGAAAGAACAGTCCGGATGAATAGAAAATAGTAATCGTATGAGTTGGAAAAATAAAAAAGAACACAAGAAAGAAAAATGAATGGTGATAAAAATGTAACATGAAATTTGTGATCAGTAAAGAGCAATAACATTAAAAGAAAGACATGAGGTTATTGAGCTGAAGTAGAATAAATAAGTGAACAGGAAATTATGGTGATTTGAGGCTTCGATTCCATGTAGAAGAGTAAGGATACTTGTGTTTTCCATTGAATTGCGTAAAAATAATTTGTGCCTTGATGAGTGGGTTTTCATGAGTAGCAATAGTATTGAAGAAATATATAGAAAGTTTTGTAATATAGTAGTTGTCAATAGAATCAATATTTAAATTTTGGTAGATTGTAGAGTTACGGATAAACCACACCAGTGATGATACGAAGAAGTTTATTTTGAATAATTTGTATAGATTTTTTTTTTTTTTTTTGTTAGATTTTGCAGCTAGACCCCAGATTGGGGCAGGGTAAGTAAGGATAGGCCTTATAACTTGTATGTAGAGAAGAATTTTGTTTGACAAAGTTAATTTAGAATGTTTATGGATGAATGGCAAAGTAAGGTAAAATTTGTTCCTTTTATTTATATCTATATATATATATATATGGTCGAAACATAAGTTTATTATCTATGATCAAGCAGAGATAATTAATATTAATTCTCCATTCAATTTGTTGATCGAAAAGGCAAAGATTAATATTTGGTTGTCTGGCATGTCCTTTTCGGAAAACGATAGCTTGAGATTTGGAGACATTAATTACAATGGGGCATTTAGTCAGCCAATTCCCTAGAGTATCCACGAAATTTTGAAGAGTATTGATGACAAAAGAATAGAAGCACCTTGGGCACGAGCAGCAGAATCGTCAGCAAATAGGCAAGTGGAAATGCTAGTACATTGTGGAAAGTCGTAGGTAAAGATATTGTAGAGGATATGACTGAACACGCTTCAAACTTGTGAAAATAAAAGGTTTCATTCATTGTCATGCACATCAACTTGATTTGTCGATGAAAAAATGCAGCAAGTATTACATGTGATGCAGAAAATGTCTATCATTCTTCTCAAGATTCACACAACATGTATCAATTCTCAAAATTCCCATGAACATCAAACACTGCCTCCAAAAGTTAAGGAACATATGATTATTTGCGCCTAATTTGCAAATGAATGAATGTAGAAACACCAAATTTGGATGACGTGCACAAAACAGTTTTGTATTGACTGCAACATAGAAGTTTACATAAGAAAAACGCTAAAGTGATTTTTAACAACAACAAAAAAACAAAAATCAATCTCGCTGGGAAAAGTCCATTCTTGGAAAAAGTAATAATCACATTTTTATGTGGTAAAATGTCATAGAAACATAATAAAAATGTGTTTTAATAAGGGATATGCCCAGCATAGCTTGAATGCGTTGGCGGCATCGACTTTCCCTGCTGTCAATTAAGCTGTCGGTTACCAAATTGGAAAATTAAGACCAGACACGGAGTAAGCTTTGTTCCAGCTCTCTTAAAGACCTTGGAGAAGGACTTAAAGCATCAACTTGCCTACCAAGATAGTCCCAAAGATTCTCTATCAGATTCAGGTCTGGAGATCGAGCTGGCTATACCATTCGCTCAAAACCAAGACCCTTAAGATATTCCTCAACAACTAGAGCTCGGTTTGGTTGTGCATTATCATCCATCAGAATGAAAAAATTGCACCGGCATATGGATCAAGGATCTCATCCTGATATCTCAAACCAGTCATAGTTCCTCCTAGGGATACATGCAGGTCAGTGTGACCATCAAATGAGATACCTGCCCAAACCATTATTCTACCACCTAGGTAACTGTGTCTTTCAACAGTGTTGGATAGATGATATTTGGTGTTGCGTTTCCTCAAGATCATTAGACGTCCTGAATCGCTGTCTAGTCATCTGGACTCGTCTGTAAAGAGTATAGGAGCCCATTGCTGTGTTTTACAGGAAATGTTTCTCTTGCCCAAGATAAGCGGGTCCTTATCAGTCGTCCGTTGAGAGGGACACACACATCTGGTCACCTTGCATAGATATCTGAATTCTGAAGACGCCTTCCGACCATACTAGAGGATATTCTCCCTAATGCTACAGAATGGTCTGCAACAAGTTGCGGCACAGAAATGCTTCTTCTCCTTCGGGCCGAACGAGTTATAAAACGGTTTCTGCAGGTGTTGTAGCTCGTCGTCCACCTGGAACATGTCTCCTGGACACAGAAGCTTCGGTTTGATATTGATTCCCGAGACGGTGGACCACACTGCGAGACACATTAAGACGTCTAGCAGCATCAGTATGGGACAATCCCATTTCCATCCATCCGACCGCCTGTCACCTTAACGAATCTGGCAAACGGCTTCTCTCAGACATTGCGGGACCCCACTGCCTATCGTCAATGAATCTGCTAATAAAGTTTGTAAATCAACAAAAGTTACACGCGTAATTACGAAAGTCTGATATTTGCATATTTGTCTCTCACTCATAAAAACCTGTTCTTTTTCTATAAAATAAAAGTGGTAGCTATCGTTTTTGCATAAAGTTCGTTTTTATCATTTATATAAACTATAAAATTTTCTTGTTACTGTCATTTTTTTATAGTGAGCTTCGAGAAACATGTTGTTCCTTAACTTTTTGAGGCCAGTATATTTCACATTCATCTTCTACAAGTTGGTAAAAAGAATACTATCTTACTGAAATTCAATTTAAATCAAATACAGACCCAACCTTTTGAGAAGGAATGGAAATTTTGAAGTAACTGGATGATAAAAATTTCATGGTTTTAATTAGAACTTTTTAAGATTACCCTTCACGTTTAAGTAATTTGCAACCAAATACAATCTAGATAAAACTTAGATGTACTTAAAAATAATGAATTTATAAAATATTTCAATTCTGTCATTTTAGAAATAAATACTCAAAGTTGAAAGATACTTATAGCGGAAACCGAGTTGAACAACTTGTTCCAACAAGAAAATCATCACTAAATTTAAGAATGAATTACCTGCAGAACAACTAGTGCAAACCACTGAATCACATGCCTTGACTGGAAAATAAGAGTTTGAAACTCAATAATTACATTCTACTGCACGTCTAATATGCATGAATATTGCAAATTAATTAAGGTTCTGAAATTCACATTGAAAAAAAAAATTTAGATCAGGGGTGGCCAACCAAAATGATCTTGCGGGCCACTTTGGAAATTCATCCTAACTCCGCGCGCTGCCTATAAAATTCTATACCCCTATTAGATTGAGAGTGAAAAATTGAAACGGAATGAGTTGTTATTTTTGCGTTTACTATTATACTTGCATAAAAACATAGATAATATAACGATACTAAACGCACGCTGTAAAAAAATATAGAACACTAAAAATGAAATATATAAATATAAATGAAATCACTAAAAAATATTTATTTGACTAGTGCGATATTTGTTTCTCCACTCTTTTCACTTTTGCAAATCAATCTCCATTTGGGTATTTGCTCACCGTAATGGGTGTTGCATTTGTTATGTTTGAGCTTGTTTTTGTGTTGGTTCCATTTGATTTTCGAAAAACGATTCGCAGGTGTAAGTTGAACTGAAAGCTCTAACAACTTTTTTGTGCCAGATTTCTCAAATTGGAAAAAATTCTCTTTTGTGACGTAAGTGTTATAAAAATCTATATTTGCTTCTGATGTTTCAAAAATGTGTTTTAATTCAATATTGCATTGTGAGTTAACCAGTTCCATTTGGAGATACTCTGGGGCCGACTCAATTCCAACATGAAAGAGAGATGAACATATTTCTAAAATTTTATTTGCCTAACTCTCAATTACTGAATAGGCTTTCAAAAGCAGCTGTGAGTTTTCTTATTCTTTTGCATATTTGATGTAATTGTTACATTTTGAATACATGGATGCCCACATAATGTATTTTTTTAATACATTGGTTTTCACTACTTCTTTGGCTATTGAAATTTAAATATATTTTGTAAAAGTATGAAAAGTCTCGAGAGCCGGAAAAATATTCAAGGCAGACCGCGGGTTGGCGACCCACGTTTTAGATGATGCGCCTAGTGAAATTGAGGAATTGCTAAATATTGTCTTTTTTTACTCTGACGCTGCTTTTCAATTCTGAAAAGAATAAATGCACCTACAGTGCTTTCGATGGCGAAAATTTCTCAATAATCATCTACAGTTAAGAGAAAATTATTTCTTTTGCGTAAAGAAAAACAAGAAGAATGAGTTTCTTTTTTTTTAAAATAATAAATCAATTGAATTATAATAATTTAATCTATTAGTATATTTAAAAAAAAATTTTTATGATGTTTTCCTTTTTTTCCACATGTTTATTATGTTTTACACAATATTAAAACAATGACAAAAGATTTTTGAAGCAACATCCTCACTGATTTTAGCTACGGGCAGCCATTTGTATCACAGGTTTATTTGTGATCAAAAATCTACCACTATAGTGTTTCTTTCTAAAATTTCAAAATGCATATTGTGTGAACAAATTCATTCACTTTGCAAATACCCCAGCTACTTAATTGTAAAACCCCTATCGTAAAACTTTCGAGTTTTCTTTTTAATTTTTTGAAAAGCAAACGGATTTAAAAAATAACTCTGCCTACTCTACAATATCACGAACTTATTATTATATACTTTCCACCCATTGGCTAGACGTTTCACTGAAATATATTTTCATTTTTCTATATATTTCTGCTCATTTTATTTTTTTGGTCTGCCAAAAATTTTTGTTCCACCAGAGAATGCTGTTCGCTTCCCCTCGCGGCTTGAAGCTTCAGAAATCTAAACACCATCTTGTTTTTGCCATAATAAAGTTCAACCCTTAAAATAAATAGAATCATATTCAACCATTTTACGAGGTTTTACCCATTACTTATTTGAACATTCAGTGTGCAATTGCTAGACATGTAATCTTGCGATCTTAAATTTTTAAACATTTCATTATCTGTGTGTGAGTTTTATGCACATTTAATTTCAATAACAACAACTGCTTTCTTCAAAGCGATTTTTTAAAAAGGTGCATTTATTAATTACATCAATTTTTTTTTTGTTTTTATTCTAAAGAAAAACTTAAAACAAAGAAAAAGTCATTTTGTCAGAAAAATTTCATTTTTTCCTTCTTCTGTTATTCAAAACTTATTATTTTTCTGAAACGAAAAATTTTAAGTGGGAAATAATAAATGTAGAAACTAGGAAATAATAAAAGTAAGAACTAGCAAATTGTGAAGGAAGAATAAAAGAATGAAAAAGTTCGTAAGAAAATTTTTTTCATGAGTATTGAAAAGCATCTTCCTGATTAATGAAAAACTGCTGAAATACAAAATAGAAAAAAAAAAAAAAAAAAAAAATTAAACGAAAAATAATTTTAATGAATTAAAAATGGATAAAGAATTAGTCCTTTAATTAATAATAATAATTAAATGAATTAATTTTTATTTATCGTTGAATTATACAGCAATAGATATCAAGAACAAATGTGTACTGATGTGATAATTGTTTATTTCGACATATTTCAAGTTTTCACCAATCCAGAAATCTTTTAATCTAAATAATTTAAAAATTGTTTAATTTTATAGAAGTTTATTTTTTAGCAAAGAGTATTTTAGGTTGGATGTTTCCGAAAGGTCATCTGAAAATTTAATTTTCAAAATATGATTTCTATATAAACATTTTTCGGTTAAGTTTTGTGTGTTAAATAAAATTAAAGCATACTGCATGTAATATTTTAGAAGAAAAAAAACTAATGCACTATAAATTATAATGACTTCTTGTAATATTAAAGCGGCCATTTTATTCAATGAAATAAACATTTACATCATGAAATAACTGCAAAATCATTGGCAACACATTATAGTAAACACATATAGTTTCGATTTCGGCTTATGTTGTTCATTAAATTAGAAACAATTTTTTTCTAAAGGAGGAATCAATTTTTTATATTAAGTATATAAAAAAAATTTACTCACGTTGAGTTTGTATGAGATGGTATCGTGGGAAGCACAGCATAAGCGCATGCGCAGATTTGACCCTATTCTTGAGGACATCATCACCACTGCAGAATGTGTCGGTATCTGAGTAACTAGTGAATTGTTTTGTTTAAAGGTTGCGGATGTGTGTCCGTTTGTTGGTTTCGTTATCGTGTAGGGGATGGAATTATCTCAGTTTTGTTCGCCGTTCATTTTTTATGATGTTTGGTGTAGGATGAAATAGAAAAAAGTGTGAATGCCTCCTATTTTAATATTGCGTATATTACCTTACACCTCCTGTAGTGGTTGAGTATATAAATGTAAAATATATATATACATATATTAAAAATAAATAAAATATATATATTATAAATAAATATTTTTTATTTGTATAGTAATTTTGTAACCTATCAACATTTATAAGATAGTATATACCGTTTGTTGGAATATATTAAATCTTAGATAACTAGGGCGATCCTCAAGTTTCACGGCGATTTTGTAATATTTACTTGAGAAATCATTCATTCCGATAGCAAAAAATGAAAATGATGCTAGTCATAGCTAAGATCATCCTATAGGTATATTTCTTACCGATTCTTGTAATATAATACATCACTAGTTTTTGAAAATGTTAGAACCCTCGTCGTCAGAAGAAGAAAGCGAAAATGAAACAATCGAGGAAGAAAGTTCGAGCCTACAGCGCTGTCTGCTTCTACGACAACTTTGGAAATCCCAAGGAGTGGTAGTATTACCCGTAGTGTATCGCCAGCAAGTGGAGTGGATAACTTAAGCGTGGTGAGCGCATCTCAGTCTAGATCCAACAGTCTAGCACGACCTTTCTAGTCCCAGTCCATCTTTGGTCAGTGAAAAAGATAAGGAGAAGGATGATGTTGATAAGGCTGAGAAGGAGGAAGAAGAACGGAAGAAGCGTCTTCAGCTGTACGTGTTTGTTTTGCGCTGCATTGCATACCCTTTCAATGCGAAGCAGCCCACAGATATGGTTCGCCGAATCTGAAAGTCACGAAGCAGCAGCTGGAAACTATTCAGGGACGTTTCCAAGCGTTCTTCAAGGGAGAGACCAGCATTACGGCAGACGAGGCCTTCAACAATGCAATGCAGAATTACTACGATGTATTCCTTAAAAGTGATCGGGTTGCAAGGATGGTCCAGAGCGGAGCATGTTCCCAACAAGATTTTAGGGATGTATTCAAGATCAATATAGAGAAGAGGGTTCGTAGCTTACCTGAAATCAATGGCCTTAGCAAAGAAACTGTCCTCACTTCATGGTTAAATAAATTTGATGCAATATTTCGTGGAGATGAGGATACACGGAAACCTCAAAGTAGGTTGCAGCAGAATGTTGCCTCAGAACTGATATTAAGCAAAGAACAGTTGTATGATATGTTTCAGAACATTTTGGGAGTCAAGAAGTTCGAACATCAACTTTTATATAATGCTTTACAGGTAGGAATTTATTTTAAGTGATGCCCAGATAATTGCTTGGTTTTTTTTTTTAATATTAGTTAATTTGAAATATTCTTTTCTAATAATTGAATTATTCTTTCTGTGTAAATAGCTAATGTAGGTCATAAAGTGAAAATCATTATCAACATTAACTTTTTGGGATGATTTGTTATTTTGCCAGACAATATAATAGTTAAATGTCTGCACAATTTTTAAGTGAATGTTCATTTTTCAAAATTAAGGATTTGGCTAACTGTGAAATACAGAAAACAACAAGGTTCTATTAATAAAAATTTCATCCTTATAACCTAATAAAGTATCCAACATAAATTTAAAAATTAATTTTTTTAAGAGAAGTTTTTGTAAATTTTCAAAATTTCTTGTGATGTTTTTGACAATTAAATTGTCTTTATTAGATGTATGTTTGATTCAGTGGAATTAATACGTTTAGAACATAAAATATTTAATTTATATAATTGTTGTTTTTGATTGCCCATAATATATTAAATTTAGTTTACTAACACAAATCTACTCAGCAAAAGAATTTGTAGGTAAAGCAGTAAATGAATTTATTAATTGATTTTTTAAACTAAACTTTAAAAGACAAAATCCTTTCACTTCTATCAAGGATTCATAAAGTTATATATTTTCTCTTTTTTTAAAGAAACATTGTGATTTTTATTGGAAATATTATTACTTATGAATATTTTTAAGATTTGAATGCTGACTGATGTAATGTAATTCTAGTTGTGCAGAAATATTCATTTCAACCATAGTCGTAATTACATCTATCATATAATTTTAATGACTACATATTGATTACACTTTTGACTGATGATAATGGGAAATATAATACAGTAATCAATACTTTAATAGTGCCTAGGAAATGATTACAATGCATAAAGATGATATTTTATTTAAATAAAATAAATGACTTTTTCGAATATAATATTTATTATTTTCTAAATTTTTTTACTGTTCATGAAATTGGCAAATTTTATTATTAAATTTCATATCCACTGAAACTTTTCATGCTTGAGATGTAAATTTTATATTGTAGTAAAATAAATAAAAGTGATATACAATTATTTGCTATTTTTAAATCTCTGACATTTTGAGAAATCAAATTTAAATTGAAAATATTTTATTGAAAATTTTATAACAAAACCTATATTTTTATAGTTTTGTGGTTTGTTTAAAATCAAATTATATAAAACAAAAGTTATAAAATTGTAAACTTATTATTTTAGATGAGTTTGAAAATAATTCTTTTATAGATATTTTATTGCTCAGAAAACTAATATACTTAGTTTATAATTTTAATTTTTTTTTTTTTGAAATTGCATGATAATTAATTATTTATTTTCTCTTATTATTCTGTTCTGTTTTTACTGTTGAATTTAAAACCAATAAGAAAAATTAAAATTATGAAATGCTTTTATGGAATTTTAATTTTTTATAAAAAGGATTATGTATGCACATAAATAACTAAAACTTAAAAAAATTGTTTCAAATATACTTTCAATAGTAAAATAATTATCATAATATTCTACTATGCTTCTGTATGTTATTTTTATAGACGAGTTAAAAGAATTGTCATATAGTAGACATATACATTATTATATATCATTGAATTCTTTGCTTTTATTTTTTGAAGTTTATTTTATGTAAATAAATGAAATTTCATGACTTGTTTCTAATTTTACAGCTGGACTCTCAAGATGAACAAGCAGCTGCTATCCGTCGAGAGTTGGATGGCAGAGTGCAGAAAGTCAATGAGATGGAAAAAGTAAAAAATAAAAATTGCGTGAAATATGTTTATTTATCGTGGGGATTGTATTATATTTGCATGTAGTTGCATGTAGTAAATTATTGCTTAAATTTGTTTTGTAATAGTGCAATTGGTTAGCATACATCTTTAACCAATAATTAAATAAATCTCTGAAAAAATGAAAGCACTAAAATAAATGCTGTAGTGGACAAGTACAGGAAGCCCCATGTTTGAGCGGTTATTTGTAGTATATGTTGTTGTTTTGTTGGTAGTGCAGCTGGATATGGGTGTGGTCAGGACACAACAACACTCATTTAACAACAAAACACACCACTTTAATTACAAGCGCACAAATACGAACACAACACACTACAAAGATTACTATATTACGTGAACACCTTTGAAATCATATATATATACGTGGAAGGATTCCACTTCTAGCTCTTGGCATGAGAGATTTTCATTCAGCACCAAGAAACAATTGAAAAAAACATAACATAAGAAAACAATTGAATTTTTAACTTATAAAAAAATTGACTTTTAGAAAATATTAGTCATGGATAGTTAGAAAAGCGAAACATATTAATATTTGCCAAAAAAATACTGTTTTTGTAATTTATTGTTATAAAATTTTCATCTAAATGTTAAGATATGTTAGAAGGATAGGAAAACTAAGATATGAAAAAAAATTATATAGCATTTTGTAGTTGACTAATACTTATTATTTTTTCGTGTTTTCTACCTTTATTTTTTATATTTAGTGGTAAAAGGCCATAGTATGCAATAATATTTTTTAATATTTTAACATAGCATGGTAATCTTAAGCACTGTAATGAAAATTTGTATCATTGAATTTTTTTATAGAATATTTGTGTAATTTAAATAAAAAATATGCATATTCATCAGGTAAAAATCATGATTATAGATACAAAAAAAAAAAGTTTGTTGGTTTTTTTTAGAACCGAAAACTGATGCCCAAGTTCGTATTGAAAGAGATGGAAATATTGTATATAGAGGGAGTTACGTTCTTCCATTAATCAACTAATGTTAAATCTTGAAAGCCTTCCTGTATCTAAAGGTGGAGCAGATGGGAAATATGGTCTTCAAAAACTGAAGAGATATAATCATAGGTGACTGTTTAACACATAGCACATTAGAGCAAATGTTTTGTCTCTTCTTTCTGTCCTCTGCAGTATTCAAGGTATCTGAAAAAGTATAAAACCAGTATATATTTTGGAAGTACATGCTTCTAACACATTTTTTTTTTTCAAATGTGCACTTTCAAAAATTTGTTTCACCTAGCAATTGGGAAAATGCAAAACAGAAATAATATTAAAAATTTCTGAGAAAAGAATGTTAATATTCATTCCATTTTTGGAGATTAATTTACATCCTGGAGCATTGAAGTACATTTTAAAATTTACTTTAAATCATAATGGATTTTTAGATTTTAGTCTTTTTGAACAACATTTCCAGTAATTTTTTAATGAAAATATTTCCCTTTGGTTTTTTAACCATTTGTTTCTCTATCTTTCTTCATAGTTTTATTGTATATTGAAATTGTATTGCTTAAGACTCTGGATAGCTTGTCAATTGCATTATCAGCTGAACGTAATGAATTTTTAAAAACTTCATGATGTGTATAAACTAGTTATTTATATTACTTTTATCATTTTTATTCATTGGTAGCATAGATTTGCTTATCTGTAAACATTTGTTACACTTGCATACAGTTATTTCTTGGGGCAATGATAAATTTTCAGAGTATAATTTTTACTAATTAAGGGCCCTTTAAAATGGCATTTTGTATTTCATTTGCTTAATTTTTTTGTCTGAAATCTAGTTTTTCCCCTCTGTTTGCAGTATACTGTTTAAAATAAATCTTTTAAAGATTTTATTCATTATTTAGTCATTTTCATATTTTCTCTTCAAAATAATTATATTCTTCCCAGCATAAATGTTTTTTCCCAGTTGTTTCTCTATGATTAAACTTATGATTGATGTAATTCACAAGTTTTGCTAATGGGAAATATAACTACTATGTCTATATTTTCATTCTACCTTTTCAGAGACCTTGTTTAATTCTTTATACCAGCTTGTTAAGCATGCTTTTAAATGTCTCCAAACAACTTAAAATGCTAATTTATTATATATTTTTTTTTGAATTATCAAATTGCTTCTTTTATTTCAGCAACTCTTGCTGTGCCTTTAAGTTAATACTTTCTAATCATCACAATTGTATTAATATTCACTTTTCTTCTTCTTGCTGCCGAAAGCAGTCGATCAAGGTAATTAACTATTCTGTAATTGTTTTCTCTGCTTGCTTAGATGTTTGTCTAGTTGAGTTATTTTAAATATAATGTAATCTATATCAATGTTGAGTGCTAATAGAATTTTTATTTTAATAATTCTTGAAAAAATGATGCATATCTGTTATTGCTAATTCTTAAAAAAAGCAACAAATTAGAAATTGCTGGTTTTTTTTTTAGCTTATTGTTTTCACATTTTTAAAATATTGGTTTCTTTTTGCATTCATGTATGTAATCAATTTATTTAGAAACTTTTCATTTGTCATATATTTTATATTTTAAAAAATACTATTTTAAGTATATGTTTTAGAATTAATAATTTACAAAAATGAGTTATTTACAACTAATATTGTAGTGTTTTCTATTTAATTGATAATATTTTACCTTAAGTTATTTTTATATAAATTACACCCTGTACATTGTAAGTATATGCGAATTTCAGAATGCCATATCATTGCAAGATATATAACTTCAATGGAAAATATTACTAAATATTAATATTCTTTTGTTATTGAAAATATGTGGATATTTCTCAAAATTTTAAAATATATTTTGCATTTATTTTTTTATACAATATATTAAGACTATATTACTCTTTATTATTTAGTCATTAATTTTTCTTGCAACTATTTGTAAAAATTTAAAATCTAGAATTTTTTTTGTAACTTTTGGAAATTTATTTTAAATATTTCATTTTTATATGAGCTTTAATTTTTTAATCAAGTAAATTAATCTGAAAACATCACAAATAAATAAATAAATAAACGGAAAATACTTAACAGACTTTCATTTTAATATTGCTGCAATTTTATGTCATTCATCACCCTTATGAATTTTTGATGTGTTGATTGTATGTTAGATTCTTTATTAAAGAAAAAAAAATCATAAAAATGCTTGATTTTTTTTTTTAACTGTCACATTTTTAATATCTGAAGTTATTAATACGTGTAAATACAAGTAAAAGACATTCCTGCGCTTGACTTGCAGAGGAATTTTAGGTCAAACATCTTTTTTTATTAGTATAAAAAACTTCATGTATTCATCAAGCTGTGTTTATTATCATGGCTCAAATTTTTTGCAGGAAAGTATGTGATGACAAGGGGGAGGGAGTAATAATAATTTGTTGTGGTAAAGGTTATCTGAAGGTGAAAAATGCAATTAACTCTAGAGTATAGTATTAAATTTAAATTTTTTATTTTATGTTTTCCTTACAGTTAATTCCATTGAAAAGAAAGAATATTTAAAGTTTAAATATTTTTGAAAATTTATAGGGCATTATCATAAAAAAAAGGAAAAATTAAAATAAAGAAAATGAAATATTTAATATCTTGTAAATTTTTTCTTCTTTTTTTATTTTCTATCTAAGAAAGTTATCTGGGTGTGGCAAAACATTTCAACTTTATTTAAAAACATCTTAGCTATTATTTTTAAACTTTAATATGGAATTAAATTTAGATTGTTTTATTTAATAGTTAAAATTAATATTAAATTTAAAAATATTTTTCAATACATAATACAGCTACATATATTTTGAAACAGATACCCTTAAAAATGCTAATTTAGAAATATATTTTTATATTATATAAATTTAGTATTTGTTTTTATATTTAACAATAAATATATGCTTGAAATAACATAATTTGTTATCCCATTGAATGAGATAATAGTCGTATTTTAAATAAAATACCTTAAACTATATATATATAATTAATAAAATATTGTATTTCATAATGAAATTTGTATAGTCTTTTTTACCTGTTATTCCTGCATGTTGTGTAACCTTTATTAGTTTTTTTTTTTTGTCCCTTATGCTTAATTTTTTAAATGCTAGTTTTAATTTTAATTGAATGTTTCTAAACATAATTCAATAATAGTTTCTTAACAAATTCATAATTTTAATAAAATGTTTCATAACATAATTTATAATAATTGTTTCTTGATATTTTTAGTTCATATATTTTTATTTGAATGTATATGTATTGTCACCTTACCCTGTCTATGAGCACAGAGAAAACTAGATTTGATAATGAAATAAAATCCAGCATGTATGTGTTTATGTGAAATTAATAAATTGCATATGTTGATATAAATATAAAATTATTACTAAAATATAATTCTATAGAATGTATGAGTCCTTTATAATTTCATAGAATTATTGTAGTATTCAGCCAAACAATTACTATTGTATTCTATAGAGCTGAAAATAGAATTAAAAATAAGAAATAGAATAGAGTTAAAATTAAAAAAAGTGATTAAAAGTATTATCTTACATTTAAATTTAATTATTACAAAAATACTTCTAGAAAATATTTTTGTTTTAAATGTTAAAATAGTTTTTAGATTCCAAACTTAATGGGATTTTTTTATAATAGCTTTTGATGTGTTTCAAATTGTATTTTTATAATTAGTGATTTCTCTTATGGTTGCATATTGAATGGGATTTTTGTAATTAATTTATTGTACTAACTTAGAATTCAGCAGCATGATTCTGTATTAGAGCATAAGTTATATGTTTTTAAATAGATTATGCAGCTAAAGATAAGTTATAAAATATATCTGTAGTAATTTTGTTATGTGCATTCCTGTTTATTCAGCATGCATCCATTTCTTATTTGTAAGGTTGTTTGTATTTGTTTACACCATAAAGTAATTCCTTTAATTTCACTTACCAAACCAATTTACCCTTTTTCTCCCCTTTTACGCTGCTTATAGTCGGCGCCGTTCTTCTTTTATAAGGCAGGTAGATCTGAGTAGAAAAATTATTTTTTGCTTGGATTATTGATTAT
Source organism: Caerostris extrusa (assembly GCA_021605095.1). NCBI lineage: Eukaryota > Metazoa > Arthropoda > Arachnida > Araneae > Araneidae > Caerostris > Caerostris extrusa. Next base: position 38,821 of record BPLR01004244.1, on the reverse strand, counting down.
ATTTGTTGCATGTATATTATATGTAGTTGCTTTTTGTGTTTTACAATTAGCAGGTGATTCAAATGTCTTTTTCTCCTTTGAAAAATTCATGGATGTTTGTACTAGTTCGGAATTCACTTTAAGTCGTAGGTCCCGGTTTGTTTAGCCCTCGTGTGCACAAGATGACCATAGAGCGACAAATCAAACCTTTGAAAAATTACTGAATTTAATTTTAACAATATGGTTTGAGATATGGAATGCATTGTTTTAATTCATGAACTAAAATTATTTTTAACTTTAAGTTAGTTGCATTTATTTTAAACGTATTATTTAGTTGATTAAAATCATTCTAATTATTGAAAGATTGGATTCAAATTTTTTTTAGTTATCGAATTTGTAATAATATTAAATCATTGATATTCACATGCTGTAAGTTTTATGTAAAGGAATGTTTAAAAAATATCCTATTTAACTAGATTGTTTTATTTAAATTAAATTTAAATAGAAATGGTTAAAATGTAATTTTAAGTTCAAGTATGAATATTTTATAAAAACATTAGATCATGTTATTTATGTTCACAAGTATTTATGTTTAAATGTAGTGAAATCATTTCTCCATGATTTTTTCAAAGTAGAACAAGACTTTTTGATTCAGTTTACATTAAAATATTTATTTTTAATTTAAGTAAATATTATATAAGTATGGTATTAATTTTACTTAACTTGGAATTTATGAAAATAATTAATGCCAAATTTTACTCGGTAATTACCATATTTTATGTAGTTTTAAAAATGAATTTGTATGTTTGGGAATTATAAGATCAATTATTTTTATAAAAATATTTTTAGGTGATGTCTTTTAATGTTGATAATTTATTAACTAAATTATGCCTTATTTTTAGCTATTTCTCAGCATCCGCAAATATATGGCCTGAATGCAGCCCTCTTAAACTCCTTATGTGCCTGCAAGCTCCGCTATGGATTATCATTTACAATGCACTAGTTTTTCTTTTACTTACATGTAGGCTTTAGTTTTTTTTTGCTTTGCATTGCGTTTTAATTTGCATGTATTTATTTAATTTCACCTGACAATTTTATAATGAGCATAATAATAAATTTTTATTTTTTAATTGCTTTTTAGCATGTTGTTATCATTTTCGACTTAAAATTTCAGAGAGCATATTTGCAAAAAACAGCTTTCTCATCATTAATTTAATTCAAATGAATCTTCATTAAAGTAAAATATAATACTGTTTGTTGCAAGGTTTTAATTCTGTAATTGAGAAATTATTGAATAAATTTTCTTTCATTATAGCACTTTTCTATGAATTATAATAAGCGTTTAATAAAATATTTTGAGCTTCTTATAAAATGCATGTTGCTTAAAATGCATATAAAAAAAATGGATGGTTAATAAGTTAAAAATAGGTGTAAAAAATAATGATAATTAAACAAATAAGTTTCTTTTGAAAAAAATTATTCAGTCGCTACTCAATTTTTGAAAATTAATTTGATTGAAATAGTACAATTTTGGAATATCAATTTAAAATGAGAATTAATTTAATACACAAGAAATGCTATAGAAATATTGTATTTACATGATAATATAGATGTCAATTTTTAATTTTTTTATTTCTTATTTTTAAAAATTTAAGTAAAATTTTTTTTTTTATTCCACTGTTTCATTATTTTAATATTTCTACCACCCTTCTTGTTTAACCGAGTTTTAAATATAAAAGTTCAAAAATTAATCAAAAGCTTTTCTTATATTTAAAATCTTTAAATCTTTTGAGAAACTAAAACATTTACAAAATGCCATTATTTCAAATTGTTTTTCAGGGCAATACTGTAATATTTTTATAATACATAAATTAGACTTCAATGAATTGATTTTAGATATAATGAATCTATAAATTTCAATAAAAAGCAATTTTAAGGTAATTCAAATTATTGTTTATTTTAAAAATTGATTTAAACATTTAATTTTTAGAAAAATAAAAATATTCTTTTCTTTGTTAATAATTGCCAAAATGATTTCTGAATTCAAATCTGTAGTATATCGACATATTTTTGAAAGCAAATCTATTTGAAAAGTTTATTCATATTTGATAGTTATTATTGCTAACTTTTAATTAACTGGAAAAAAATAAGCTATATTTGGCAAAGATATAAAACAGGCACATTTGTAATTGGTTAAAAGTTATTGAATGCTTAAGACTGTTGCATAATATTATGGTAGAAAATTTTTTTGAATATTATGTTACAGATTAAAATTATCAACTAATAAAATTAAGAGATTTAAATTATATGTATTAATATATCCAGTGTTGTGAAATATTTCACAAATTTGTATTGAGGAAACATTGAACATTCTTCAAAAGATGTTTTATAATTGAATTACATAATTTAACTATTCATGAATTTCTTTTTTAATTTATTGCACTTTAACCTCATGTTAAAATTTTATATGAGTAAGAAAATTTTATATATAGAATAAAAAAAAATATATATATATGTTTAATTAATAAATTTTTACTACATGATTCTTAAACTTAGTTAAAATTCTTAACGATGAAAAATATGTATGTAAAAATGAGATTTCCATGTATATCAATAGTTTTTTCATGAAAATTCTTTTCTAAAATTATATTATCTTCATTTTCTTAACCTTATGCACATGTGTTGCGTATTAATGAATTTCTAATTTTACAAGTTATTTTGTTAAAACAATAGCTGTTTATTAACTATGCATATGTTTTTTAAGTATGAATTATAGGTTTTCTACGATGTTTGATTACTAATTAATTTTTAATTATCTTATTAATTGATGGAAAAAAGCAAAAATTTCAATATATTTTGATATTTAATGTAATTTAAAAAAAAACCAAACCAATTTAGATTTAAAAAAATAGCTTGTGCATTTTTCTAAATAGCTATAGCCTGTTTGCTTTTTTATTTATTAAATAACAGTAAAATAAACATCTTTGTAAGGCTATTTATATCCACTTTTTTTTTCTGATTTCTTTGCAAAAGCAATCCGTTTAATCAGCATTTCTTCACCATGTTGCTTAAGTTTTTTAAACAATATTATAATTCTTTTCTATGAGTTTCCTATTTATTAAAATTTTTATTCTGTAGCAAATAGAGATTAAGTTCTGAATCCATAACTAAAAGTTATCATGAAATTTTGCTAAAAATTCTTTTAAAAACAATTGTTTTGTAGAAATGTTTAGAATTAATTATGAAACAATAAATTTTGAGTATTATGTAACTGAAAACAGATATCATAATATTTATATATAAATAAAATATATTAATTATTGAAAAATGTGTATTAATTAAAATCTTTTTATTTAATTCAATACTTTATTTTGTATCTAAGCATATTTTTTCATATTTCCATTTTTTATTGAAGAATTAATTAGTATACAGTCTTTAAAACATTTCTTTTATTTCCATACAATACATTTTTTTTTAATTTTAACTATAGGAGTCAATCATCATTATCAAAAGAAGCTTTAACAGAAGACGGAGAAACTTCGCTCTCTAAGCTTGACGTTGTTCTTTCATTCACATTGGAGGTAAAGATATGCTTATTTTCATATATATATATATATATATATATAAAAATATTTTTTGTAAACACACATTTTATTAAGTTAGATAAAAACATTGAACTTCTTGGAATTATAGCTAAACTGCTAAATTTAAGCATATTTGATTTTTTTTTTTTTTTAACCTATCATTTATATTTTGTAAAATATTTTATACTTTTTATTATGGTATCTGACGTAAGTTACTAATTATGTCATAAAACTGCTGGCAGTTATAACCTCTGTCTGTCGCAAAGTTTGACAATGATCTGACAGCTTTTAAATAATAGTTGTAATTTATGAGGAAGTTCCTAGTATTGTTTTTAGTAAAATGTGGCTTATTGTATTAATAAATATCGATTCAATCTGAATCAAATGATTTTTTACTTAATTAAAATAAATATTAGTTTATTTATTTTTTCGATATTGAAACAAACTTATACTTTATTTACAGCATTTGATCTATGTGTTAAGTAATAAAATTTTTAATTTTATTATTCTAAATTTTTAATTTCTACAATTTACAATTTTTTGATTATGTAAAATATTATATGATCTATAAAGTTTTTAAAATTCATGTAAGTCAAAACCTTAAAATAATTATTTTTCTTATTTTCATAAATTTATATTTTAAATCTTGAATATTTTATTTTATTTTATTTTTTTCTGTCATATTATTTTTCTTTATTTTAAAGACTACATTTTTGTAGTGGAAAAATGTGTGCTGAAATGTACACAATCAAGCAGGTTAATCTTCATAGATTCATATTTTCATAGATTTATATTTTAAATCATTGGTGCATATTTTATTTAAAATTTGTTTTTCTGCCATATTATTACTCTTTATTTTAAAGACTGCATTTTTGTAGCAGAAAAATGTTCCTTAATGTAAATTAAAAATAATGATATTTTTAAAAATAAACGGTGATTACTTTATGGTATTTAGTCAGTATTAAATGTACGCATTATTCTTTTTAGGTAGTAGTTATGGAAGTCAAAGGTCTGAAATCCTTAGCACCTAATAGAATAGTTTATTGTACAATGGAGGTAGAAGGAGGAGAAAAATTACAGACAGATCATGCAGAAGCGTCCAAACCCATGTATGATTTTTTTTTATTTAAATGTTTTAAATAATTTTAAATTTAATCTGATAGAATGTATAAATATGCCTTTGTTTTGCATCATATGCTTTTTAGCATTTTATTGTAGCTATCTAATTTTTAATATCACATGCTTAGTTTTTAAGTCTACATATTATTTTAATTTTGTAACTTATGAAATCTAACCTATTTTTATCATTAAATTAAAAAAATTACTTTTATTTATGCAATTTGGTGTTCTATAGATTACCCCTTATCCATCTCATTTAACATGGTTATTAGGTATTTAACAAAATTCAAATTTACCTGAATAAATTGCCTGTTTCTTGCTTGTAAACATGAATTTGCAATTTGCGTTATGCAACACAAAGAATCTTCATATTTTTTTTTGTATGTGTATTGGTTGTGCTATATTAGGATAACTTGTTGAGTTGTGTAATTAAAATATTTAAAAATAAATGAAAATAATGTAATTTATTAATGTTTATTGCCCATTCATGCAGGTGGGATACACAAGGGGACTTTACTACAACGCATGCTCTGCCAATTATTAAGGTTAAATTATACACAGAAAGTCCAGGCTTATTGAGCTTGGATGATAAAGAATTGGGGAAAGTAAGTTCCTGGATATTTATTCTTTATTAAAATTATGAACTTTTAAATGAATATTTTTAAAATATTTTCATTTTTACAGGTTATTATAAAACCTACCCCACTAAGCCCCAAAACACCAGAATGGTACAAAATGATTGTTCCTAAAAACGCTCCCGACCAGGACTTGCGAATCAAGATAGTAGTCCGCATGGATAAGCCTCTAAATATGAAGCATTAGGTAAGTTAGAATAATATTTCTATTTTGAACTTTGTTACATGGTTTGAATTTATTGTATGTTTATCAATATTATTTAGCTTCAAATTCTTGTTAATAGTTAGTACTCTAAGTATTATAGTAGATTTGCCTTTTGTGCAAGGGCTTTGACATTAATATACATCAGCATATTAAGATGGACTTTCAAAGGAAGTGAAAATCTCTTCTCTCAATAGATGGTGCTGTTTGTAACTCAATTATTTCAATTAACTCAATTGAGATATTTAGTAATGTGACAGGCCTGTACTTCATTGCCAAGGCTACAGAAGGAAATCTTACTTTTTAATATACATGCATCATAAATGAAATCATAGGTCAGCATGAAGAAGGGATGGGAATTATTTACAACACTTATAGGCTCCCTTTCGTTCAGCATTGGAGAGCCCTAGGATTTATTTGCTTTCTGGTTACAATGAGAAAACTGAAAGACACACACACACACACACACACACACACACACACACACACACACAGTACTTATATTTCTTGCATAAATCAAGCATATGTAATGTGATTGCAAATTTAATTTGGAATGATATAATATGAAATAGATTGTGCCACAATAAAGAAACAGCTTAATAAGTATAGGAAATATAATATATTTGTGCTAAAAAACATTTAGAAGAAAATAACGAAAAAAATGCTGTTATATATAATACATAAGATATTAAAATATATTTAATAAGATTATTTTTTTCTAGATATATATTTAAACTGTTAAATAATATTTGATCTCATAAACTACTTTTAATAGAACTATCTTCTATTGATACTTTGTTCTTATTACTTATTAATGTATATTGTTCTATATAAAAGTGAGATTTATTGTTTTCAACTACATTTTAGGTATTTATTTGCGCAAGGGAAGCAAGTTTGGAAAAAATGGAAGAAAAGATATTTTCTCCTGGTTCAGGTAATTGCTTAGCTTTAGAATTCTTCTTTTGATAATATTTTTATCTTTCAAAATTTATGTTTTTAATTTTTTATTTTTAAGCTTAAAAATTTATAAATTTTTTTACATTGTTGTCATTATTATAAATATTTTATGAAATTTCGCTTTGAAATACACTGAGTGTTTAAAAATCAGTTGAGTTCCTAAAGCATAAAAACCTAGGAGTAAATCTTAAAATGCATTTAAGAATATAAAATGTTTATTTCTTGCCAATGTGCAAATGTTCTCCAGTAGATGCATAGTATGCATCAAAACTTTTGTTAAATTTGTCCCATATTAGCGTGAGTTTTTCTGGTATTATTGCAGCTTTGGCTGTAGGAGTGCAACATTCTAGTTGGCTCACATTTATTGAAATGAGGAGCACATAAACTTTTTTTCCTACATAAAACTGTAGTAATATCCATCCTAAGTACTCTAGCAGTACAATAAAATTTAGCCTTGGTAAAGTTGTCAGAATTAAAAGACATAAAATCAAGTGCAGTACATGTTGTCAAATGTAAAAAGTTCAGGGTTTCACCTGATAAGCACACAGAGGACAGACATCATAAGTAGCTCTCAAATGCAATGCAAGTGTTTATCAAGAAAATCATGTCCTGTCGACAGTTGGAAATTTGCTGTAATAACTGCACAGGCAAGTCCATTGGGATGAGTGATGAAACAAGTATATTCCACATTTTATCTGTTGAAAGGAGTTTGTAAGTTTGCTTTAAGGGTCTGTCTAATTTCTTCTTTACCCCAGAACCAAATTGATGAAAGGGTAAAAGAAATTGTGGCTGTGGTAATTTACAACCATTTTTGGCCAAGAGGTCGGCCTTTTCATTTCCAGGCACACCGCAATGTCTGTTTTTCAGTGGATTCCCAATCTCCCAGCCAGCAGCAATTGCATACTTCAAGTTATATGTACCTCCTGGGTAGTCCTAAATGATTAATTATGTTCATCAGTGCAGCCCAATTAGGAGCACATAAACTGAGTCTTTCATACCTCTTCCCTTACTTTGAAGCTCAATAGTGGTGCAATGCAATATCTGTAAACCCTTCATAAGTGTGATTTATTATTGAAGTAGCTCTTTATTAAGAAATACGCTGACATATAGTTACCAGTATGGTGTATTCCATTCTGTTGGGAAAAAAAAAAAAAAAAAACTTTCAGCTTGTTCTCATAAGCCAAATCTCCAACATATTCAGAGTTGACATTTCTGTAAACATGTTCATGAAAAAAAGTGGACTGTAAAATTTTTCTTGGGAGAATAGCACAAAACACATTAAGATTTGGTGAGTCTCTGTCATGCTTGACTACAGTATGTGGCTGCTGTGTTTTCCATATGGTTATGTTGTGCTAGTTTACTTATCCACTTAAATGGAACATGACCTCATAAATACTCAATGTGAAAGAAAGTTGTCTTCCATCTTCACAACACAAAAGGAATTTTAAAAATTCTACATGCTGTGTTGCTTATTACCATCACAAAGAGCTTGTAGTTATTGAATAATGTATGGTTTTAAACACAAGTTTCACCTCAAAGTATGCCAAACAATCACTTGCGGAATTGCTATCTGTCTGTACACTAAATGGACTTCTAAGTATTGCACTTAGCAATAGTAGGGTGGCTATGAATTTTATCATTTAGAAATGGTTAGTTCCAATATTCAATGCTCTTATAGGAAGCGCAGTGCTCTACTATTAAGGATCACACTGCATAGCCTTGCAACCGTTGGAATGGAATGTACTCATATAAAACGGTTTTCGGTGTTGTCATCATTTTGACTCGACTCATACTCAATATTGAGGAAGTGAACAAGCAAACTTGCTACACCAGCTAAGACAAACTTTTAATTTCAATGTGTATTTAAGAAATTTGCTGCAAGGCTCTATTTTCATTCATATTGATAATATAAGGTTATGAAATTGTAAGATTCTTTTAGAAATATCCTGCTTAGAATATTTTCATTTAAATTGTTCCAATTATCTATCAAGTTTTTAAGTGTACCTTAACTGATATTAGAGAGTCTTTGCATAACGTTTTTTTATTGTCCGATATTTTTTTTCTTTCTAGTGTGCATACTCATAGGAATACTTCAGTAGTGCAGTATTACAGATATGCATGTGCAATAGGTTCAATGTTTCCTATGAGCATGTGTGTTAGGAGGAAAAATATCGGACGATAAAAACACATTATGCAAGAACTCTCAAGTGACTCTGGAATGCAATGTTAATTTATGTCTATTTTTTAATTATTTTTATTTTTCCACTGATCTAAGTTTTAATTATATATTTGAAAACATTAATCTTAAATGAATATCATTAATAAATAGTAATTGTATTCTTTTTAATTTTTAGGTGTCACAGTATACCTTTGCAATGTGTAGTTACAGAGAAAAGAAATCTGAACCGACAGAAATGATGCAGTTAGACGGATATACTGTAGACTACGTTGAACCAGTTCCTGGTAAATATCTTTTTGTATTTAATTGATATACTCTAATTTAACTATTGATAATTGAAAAATTAAAACATTTATAAGTTATTCTCTTGATACTGATAGAATTATTATGTGAAATTAGGTATTACATTGTTTATAAGTATTTTATGTTTTGCAATCTTCTATGATTTATGTCACCTTCATTTTTATATTAATGTATAACAGTTTTACATAATTTATGTTTATTATGAAAACAATTGCATATTTATGTGATATCATTAATTATTTTATATAACAGTTATAAGTAATATTGTATATTAATATATATTATATATTGCATAAAAAAAAACTTAGCAGTAAGACAATTTTTTAAATTCCTCTTTGTGTAGAGAAGGAGTGAAAAATTCTTTTTACCAAATAAAATAAAATAGAGATATTTCAAATAAAATAATAAACACTCTCCAAATAAATAATTCAAAATGAAATTATTTCATCATCTGCGTAAACTTTCAGCCTTAAGAGTTTAAGTTGAAAAAACTGTTCATGTAAACTTTCAAAAGTAAGTTTACATAAGTTAAAAGTAAGTGCATGTATAGTTAAAAAGAAAAATCTGAATAAAAAAAAATGGGTCATGAAAATTAATATAAAAATATTAATTGTCAGCAATGGACATTTGAATATTTCCATTTCTGGAATTATTGATAAATCAGTATTTTGTTCTAAAAGCAATGATTTAAGATTAATATATAATAATAAAAAATTAAAGACTATTTTTTCACTTTTAAGGATACCATTTTTAATCCTTTTGTATATTTAAAAATTAAAAACGTATTGTTTAAAAGAGGTTTTTTTATCCCGTTAGATCTTGAAGGCGGGAGGTTTTTCTTCAATGCGGTCAAAGAAGGGGACAGCGTTTTGTATGCAAGTGATGACGAAAACGAATCTCATTTGTGGGTAATGGCAATGTATAGAGCTACTGGACAATCTCATAAACCAACGCCACTTATTCAGCCTCAAACCAGCAAAAATTCTACTATATCTAGATTACAAGGAGGTAATAAAATGATACAAACTTAATTATTTAATTTCATTTTTTTTTTATCATGTTATTGTCTTGATATGTAGTCTATTTGAAAAATATATGTTATGCATTTTATACAAAATGGCCATACAGTTTTCCAAGTAAAATCATTATGCAGTTCTGTGTTCTGTTTTAATTTTTATATTTTGTTACAGGAAATTAATTCAGATTGAATATAAATTTTTTGTTTTAGATGCTGATCGTGCTAGGAAACATGGCATGGATGAATTTATATCTGCTGATCCATGCAAATTTAACCATCACACATTGTTTCGAACTCTCCAGACAACTACACTTGATTATCGTTTGAACGATCCATACTGCTCATTGGTTTGTATTTTAATTTTCTACAGAGTTATTAATGTAACAATGTTAGTAAATGTTTTTTCTATATCATTTTAAAAAATGTCAACAACACTAAGAAGAATTGTGATAAAACTATTTTTGAAATTTTACCAGATATTTTTATGAATATGAGTATATGTGAATTTTTAATTAATAAATATATAACTATTGAGTTAACAGGAAAGTTCTTTCGGTTTTCCCCATTTAAAAGCATGGTGAAAAATGAAAGAAATTTCTTGCCAATCCAATAATTTTAATGCCAAAAATGGTTGAAAATATTTTGTTGAAGATAATTATTGGAATTCTATCTTATTGTAATCTGAAATATTAAATATGAAAGAAAATTTTTTATTTTAAAAATATTTTTTAATAATATAAGGAAATTCTCTCAATGAACTCATACTCAAAAGAAGGAAATTGTTTTTTTTTTTTTTTTTTTTGAAATAAGAATTGTATGAAGAATATTTCTTTAAAAATATTCTCATGCATTATAAGACACATGTTTAGAACATGTCAATAAATGCAATGAACAAATACCTTGATTGTAATTTAATACTTATAATTGATAGTATCTTATTACCAAATCGTGGAATCTTTATCAATAAACTTCTTGTAATAGCAATTAATATTATTATTTAGTTTGTATTATTGTTAAACTGGCATTTAATTTTATTTTTATTTTTTAACATTTTATGTTCCAAATTTAAAATATTGAAAATACAGGTTACCTGCCTTTGTGCTCAAATTTATTAACAAAAAAGAAAGGAATCGTTTTTCTTTATAAATTATATTTTTTTAGGGCTGGTTCAGTCCTGGGCAAGTATTTGTTCTGGATGAGTATTGTGCACGGTATGGCGTTCGTAGCTGCTATCGCCACCTGTGTTACCTGCATGACTTATTGGATAGAGCAGAGAAATCGATTATGATTGACCCTACTCTAATACATTACAGTTATGCGTTTTGTGCCTCACATGTTCATGGAAACAGGTCGGTTGCGTTATTTAGAATTTTTAATATAGTTATATTTTTACAATTTATAACACATTTTTTTTTTCAATTTACAAAATTTTTCTCAATTTTTGTATTTATTTTGGAATACTTAAAAAAAAATTTTTTTTTTTTACTAAACTTTTTTATTTTGGTCTTATATTTTTATTACTCTTTAACTATTTTGAATTAAATTTTGTTTTTAAAGGCAGATTGTTTTTCTCAATATTTTATTTTTTGAAGAATTGATTATTTTTACTTGAAATTAAGTTCAATAATATTTATTACATTGATTTTATAAAGTGTTTATGTAAAATGTTTTTATAATGAGAAATTATAATTAAAAATCCATGAAAATTTTAATTCATTTTTATAAATTTTATAAAAGAAACATTATTTATCCTTTTCTTATCAATTTTATTATAATTAATATGTGAATATTTATGTGTTAAGTGATCTAATATTCTCTCATGCCAATTTTTTTTATTGCAAACTCTTAGAGCTTACAAATACATTCCCATCTCATTTTTTAATTCATCATCTCATTACTCATACATTTTTGCATAATTCCAAATTTTAATTCATATTTGATTATTCTTATATTACTGATTGTGTTTCATTAGTGCTTATTTTATGAATGAAAGTCATTAATATAGTGTATATATCCATGTTAATTTTAAAATGTTGGGATTCAGCAATATTATTGATGCATTTGTCTTTTACATCATTGATAATTGATAAAAATACTCTTGAATGTGAAATGTTTATTTAAAAAAGTGATCATGTTCTATTAATATAACTTATGCCATATGCTTTCTATGGATGATTTCGTAAGTTATTTAATTCCATAAGAATTATTTTACAAATAATGTATGCGGCCTTTTAAGGCAATATTTCAAAATGTGTTTTTATGGGTAAAATACTGATGCTAATTCCACACTTCACATACAAAAGTACTGCCCCACCTGGACAGGTTGCCACAGATGTGAGGTATGTCATCATCTATCTGCATGCATGTATTTATCCTGCATGAATTTTTGCACTTTGTTTTATATTAGTTTATTATCCCTAGCTTACTTTTTTGTCTTGAGGTACATTATTTCTGCTTGTCTGCATGATTTAATGCTTATAAAAACAACAAAATATTAATATTCGAGAAATGTAAACATGTTATTAGTTATTATTTGTCTTGTTTCCATTTATCATTAGTCATTACAGTGATTGTTTAGAATGCCCTTTTATAGAATATCTGTAGAATTCTAATTTATATGTTTTTAATAAATTAAACGATGCATCGAAATTTGTTTAGACATATGCGTAACTAAATAATTTATAGAATATGTAGGACCACATATTTTTTTTTAGGAAACCGTTGTTAGTGTTATGCATAATAGAAATGAAATTAGATTTCACTAGCAGAAATTTGTAGTTTTTCCCTCTAATTTCTAAAATTTAATACACTCAGTAATCAATTCTCCCCTTTTTTTTCCATTCTTGCTTGTTAGTTGGATTTTAACCTTGGTTCTTTAGTCCAAAAATTAAAAATATTTTTTTCCCACTATTATATAATAATGCAATTTGATTTAAGGATTAGGCTGATTAGTTTGATTTATTTTTATGCCCTAGTCTAGTTTAAAAAGATAGCAATTTTACAATTTGATTTTTTTAATTAAGATAAAATAATAAAAAGATCCTAAAATGAGGGGTTATTTTTTTTTTTTTTTTTTTTAAGCAGGAAAATAAAGATATTTACTGTTTTACGTTGTTTAGTCGCTTGCATTTATTGCTTGTTAGAATGATAGAAAATATTTAAATTAGATTATATAAAAAGTACACACAATTTTTTTAAACAGTATAATAAAATAATTTGTTTCCCTGAAATAAATAACTGATTCTGTATAATAATTAAAAAAATTCCCAAATAGAGCATAAGATTTCACTTGCATAAGGCTGCAATATAATAGAACTTAATTGAACATCATAATTGAACTTAATGAAGAATTGTTCTTATTTGTGCTTCAATTTAAAATTCTAATCATAACTCCAATTTGCAGTTTTAACTATAGCAAATCAGTTAACATAAAAAATAAGTTAAAAATATACATGAAAATACATATTTAAAGATCACGGAAGTTTACCAAATTCTTTTAACATATTTTTTATATATGTGATTTTCTTTTGTGTATGTACTTATCTTTTTATTTATTTATTTTTTTTTTTGTGTATGTTTGATGCTACAAATACTTATTGTGTAATTTGGCTGTTGTCTATTTATGGAATGTATGACTATGTTTTAAGTTGGTTTTATGGAATGAAAATATACATCAAATTGCATGATATAACTCTATATTTTCCCACAGAGAATCTGTGTTTTTAAATAAATGTTTTCCTCCTTTCAAGTATTTCTGCTTGAATATCTTTTCCTACCAAATGTGATATAACATTGCACCACTTTTTCCTGGCTATTTTTTCACCTGAACTTCACAATGAGCTCAATTTTACTGCACTTGTTTTTATCGTTTGACATTTGTTCTATTTCTTTTCATTTCAATTGTTTGAGTTTTCAAACAGTAATCTTGCTAAACTCTAACCCATCGAATAAATTATATTTAAGTATTTTAACTCAGTGCCACAGGTTTCGGTCCGAGTCCCGGCAGTGACATGGATGTTTGCAGTGGTTCGAATCCACTTTAAACCATAGGTCCCGGTCTAATAGGATCGTAGAGTGCTGTGGGGATAGTGTAATTCACGTAACTATCTTCAAGCGAAATGTGCCCCCTGGGTAGTGCTAAATGAGTAATAGCGTTCGCCTGTACAGCCCACTTGGGGCTGCTCGCATGGACATGGTCTATACGATCTAGTCCTCGATGCAATAAAAAAAAAAAAAAAAAAGTATTTTAACTGAATTTTTCAGCTTTTCTAAAAAAATGTAAAGTGAAATAATTTTCTTAGTTTATTGTGAGAAGAAATTTTTTTATCGAGATATATATTTTAGATGTATGAAACTGTTATATATTTTTTAACAGTTTTAAAAGTAGGAATAAAGTTTTCACTTCATTGCAACATTTAGTTGTTACTATAAAATAATTATTGTTTATTGATAATAATTTAACTTTAATCAATTATTTGCTTGTAAATAATTTTAAAATAATTTTACCAAGCAAAATGTTTAGATGAATAGGATAAGATAATAATAATAATAATTTATTTTTTATAATATTTCTTAAAATTTATGTGAATTTCATGCATTCTGTAATATTTTATTTGATTAGAGGTGTCTTAAAAGGAAAAAAAAAAAAAAAAAACATTAAGTGTAGAAAAATATGAATTATTAATAAATATTTTTTTTTAATTTAGTGTAAAATATTCAAATTATCTTGGTGACTTAATATATACCTTGTAATTTTGTATTATTAAACTTTTAATAAAGATATGATGATGGGCTATTGTAATGCAAGTTTATTGTATATTTTATTGCAACCTGTGTTTATTCAAGCAACTTTTGGGCTCATAAGTTTTTCACAGTAGTTAAAATCATTTGTTGCCTTTTTTTCCTCCCATTTTCCTGAATTTAAATATTCAAAAGAATATTTTATCCATCATAACATTTTCTTTTAATATATCTATTTTATACCTGTTATCATCTTTCTTTGTCAAATGAATGTTTATCCGTTTTACATCACACGTTATTCAATTAATATATAAGCAGGTTATAAAATTGAATATGCTTTATATTGTATGTTATATAAAAGAATATGATTCAGAAATATTCCTGCGTATTATTATGAGCAGATATATAATTTTAATCCGTTTTGTTTGAACTTTCACATTGTAAGATATAATTTATTTATGCATTCAAATTGAAAAAAATTTTTAACTCCTATTTTTGTATGTATCCCTTATAATATTAGCAGATAATTATGATAAACATCCAAGTGTGCTAATACGGAATACATATCTAAATATTCATTAGTTATAGATCGTTGAAAGTCTCTCAATTTACAGAATAAAAAATAAGTAAGATTTATAGAATGGAGATTATCTTGAGGTGGCCGTGCTAAGCAATCTGAACTCAGTCTATTGCTTAAATTCTACAATAATATTGCATTTTTTAACTTTCTCTTAGAGTTTAAATTTATCTAGAGTTTGAATTTCTTTCTCTTATGATACAAAAGTATTTTTAAATAAGAGGTTTCAGATTTATGAGAAACTGCAGCAACGTTTTAACAAGATGTCTGCTTTTTCATTTTTTAGCTTTCTGCAATATGCCGTATTCAAAGTTTTTTTTGGTTTTTTGTTTGTTTGTTTAGGAGCCTGTAGATTTTGATGCAAATATTATTCTCGCTGTCAGAATTTGGGCGGAGCTATTTCATCACATTAAAATATTTTTTTTTTTGTTTAACTGTTTTTATTTTGTTTTAAATCTGTTTGCATTTCAGTTTCGTGATTTCATTTAATTTCATTTTATGTCTAATACCAATTGTGCGAAAATTATCACATCTTTCTTCCACTTATTTCATGGATCATTGTTTATTAGTCCATCATTTATAAAATCATGAATCTACAAAAGTTTAAATTTTTAATCATGATACTACTAATAAATTATAAAAAATGAAAATTTCAAGATTTGTGCAAATTCGTCAAATTTATTGCATAGTATGGAAATGAAGTTACTTTGTTGTCTTCCATTATTAGTAACAGTTCATTATTAATATTAATCAAATAGTTAACTAATTATTAAGAATAGTTGATTCTTTTACATGTCACTCAATTTATTTCAGAGGCATTTCATTTTAATTAATTGAAGCCTATTGGGAAACTGAAAATTGTTATATAATGATCTCATATATGTTTTTTGTGAGAATTTTGTAGAAAGGTATTTTATGCCACCTTTAATGTAGCTAAAAATATCAAAAGTAACTTATAATTTTTATAAATGGAAATAATTTATTTTGCTATTAATTATTTTAATAAATATTATAAACTTAATGGAGATAATTTTAACTTTGCAAATGATTAATTTAATTTATTAAAATTGTTAAAAATAATTGTTGGAGTTTTAATATAAAAAATTACTGAAACTATGGTTATGTGTGGCAGATTTTAATTTATTTAAAACATAATTTCATCCTGTATTCCCTGTAATTTGTGTACAATTTTTTTTCAATAAAAATTTGCTTTTTCTCGTTTTTTAATTATTTTTTTTTAACTTTAATATATTTTAATATAAGAATACTTTTTAATATTTATTTTGATGAATTCAAAATTAATGTTTAGTACATGAAAATTAAAAATTTTAGACAATCATTTGAATGAAAAAGATTTGTGGCGTTCTGTAAAATTTTTATCAATTTTTATTTCACATTTCTTTTAGTTTCCATTAGCTGTGATATTTTAAGTACTAATGTAGCCAATAGAAACTAAAGAAATGTAAAATAAAACCTAGTGTAAAATGTTATATTTTTTGAATTGTTTTGTTCCATTTACTTCATACTGTATAACCTATATGATTAAATAAACTCACTAATATTGTTTTTCACCAATATTTCTTAATCTGTCATTTATTCAACTTTGTTTATTTAAGTTTTCTTTAACTTTTTTTATTGTATTCAAAGGGAAAATATAGGTAAAAAATATAAAATTAAATTATTTTTAATATATATTGTTGACTTGATTAAAAAATTAGTGAGTTTATATGAAAATTGTCATTTTATGAAATTTTTTTTTTTTGTTGTTGTATTTTATAAAGTATTTATGTGATTATAAAGTAAAAGGTGAACATAACTCTACATTTGAGCATGTTAAAAATACTAAAGTTATAGGTAGATTTGCTGTTTAAGGAAAATACAAAACACATTGATTATACATATGTTTTCACTGTATCAAAAAAAATCATTTGTTATTCTAGTTTAAAATTAATTGAAATAAAGATATTTAAAAGTGAATTTTATTAAAATAATAATTATTTTTATTTCTTATAAATTGAACGGTATTTTTATTTGGTCATTTCTTTATTTCATAATAATCACGAATATTATTTATTATTGCTTTTTTTTTTTTGTTTAACTGCTATATTTTTATGTTGCAAATATATATACTTTTAAACTGAGAGAATTTTTTAAAAACTTTTGATTGAATTAAATTTATCTAATGATTTTCAGTAAAATATAATAGGAATTAATAATTTATACTGACTTAAAGGACTACAAGCATAAAGTAATTATAATTTTATTTATCACTTATTCTTCATGGTATCCGAGTAACATTTTTGTTTATTCATATTTTCACTATAAATTTGTGTTTATAATATTGATTTCTCCCGTGGTTTCTTAATGAATAAGTGAAGTGAGAAAAACAGTCATCTAAGAGTTGACTAACTTTTAATTGAAAGATTTGAATTTGAAAATCATGGTGCATTGTTATTTCACAATTGAGTATGAAAACTGCACAATCTGTGCTTTGTTGTTCAGGCTAAGAGTTTTTATTTTGCACGCTTTAAGCTGACTTCTTTGATTGTGTTATGTTTAAACTTCGATGTATAATTGAATGTGATTTTTTTAATATTACAATGCTCGTTACTTTTATGAATATTTATTATATTTTTTTCTTTAAATGATAACAAAAAATTTTTATGGTTATATTATTAGAAATTAAATTTATAGTTTGTAATGTTAAATTAATGTTCAGTTTTAAATCCTCTATAAAAAATTCGATTAATTTATTAAAAAATATTTTGAGTTTAAATATATAAAGTACATTTTAAATTAACTGTTTAAAAATTTTTAATTTTATGTATTAAACTAATCAAAGTTTTTGTTTTGATGGTATTTTTCATTAAATCATAACAAAATTAGATAAAATATTTATTTTTAAAAAGAATTATTAAAAAAATTTAATTATGTTTAAAGTTAGACATACAGCAATTGAAAATCAATTATATCTTTGCTAGGAAAAATGCATATAAAATTCAAATAAGTAGTAATATTTTTAAGATAGATACTTATTGCATTAAAAATGTTTAATATTAATTTATTTTTTAAAGTAATTCATTTAAAATGTAAATACATTTAAAATTAGGTATATATGAAAAATTTTCCATATTTTAATTTTATTACAAATGACTTAAAATGATATAATTTTTATATATAAACTAACATGTTGCTTCACATTTAAAGGCCAGACGGCATTGAACTGTCACTGTAGAAGAAAAAGATATTTTTGCAGAAATCAAGGAGCGATTACGAATACTTCTAGAAAACCAAATTACTCATTTTAGGTAAATTTCTTGCATCTCGTCTTCCATTTTTTTTTTTTTTTTTTTTTGTAAATAATTCATTTTATTTAAAATTTACAATAAGCATTTATAAGGGTAGGGAGTAATGTAAAATATTTTACAGTTATGTTTTCTTCATTTTTTAAGAAATTGCAGTTTTCTTGTTTAAAGATAGGAAAAATTATAACCAAGATCATTTTTATTTATTTTTAGATATTGTTTCCCATTTGGTCGACCCGAAGGAGCATTGAAGGCGGCATTGTCTTTGCTAGAACGGGTAATAAATCTTCCAAAATTTATTGCATTAAATATTTTTAAAAAGTAACTTATTAAATTAATGTACATAAATCTTTCTAAACATATTCAATCTAAACTTTTTGGGGGAATTGATCTTAAATGGTTTTTTTATATTATATTTTTAACATACATATATGTGTGTTTCTTATAGTATATATATCTTTTATGCAATGGATACATACTACAGAAAATCAAATTTAAATCACATAATTTTTTTTTTTTTTTTTATCTAGCTTGAAAAATTGGATATGAATTTCAAATTTTTAAAAAAATCATAAGAAACCAAAACAATGAATTCAAATTAACTTTTTAGGCTGCATTGAAAAGGGTCACATGATTTTTTTAAAAAATAGGTTGCTTTATCTGATCTTAAGATATTTTTATAAAAAGCTAAAATAAAAGTATTGTCAAGATTAATTCATTTTATTTTGTTGAAAATTAATACAGTTTTTCATTTTGCTATCATTATCACTATTTGATAATGGTCTGCACCATTTACGAACAGGTTTCTTTCCATTTTCATCATCAGAAAAGACTGCCTCTGCAATAGATTTTCTTTAATTTAATTCTCATTCTTTTTGTACCTTTTGACATCCATAATTGAAATTTGTGATAATTCAACTAATATTTATATGCTTTATGTTATCCAGACATACTTTTCTGCATCACATGTTGCACTCTAAAAGCATATTTAGATTTTGGATCATTAATATGAAAAATTATTTTTTAATTTATTGTAAAATTAAAGTTGAGTTGAAATTAAACGTTTTTCACATAATTATGCTTTGAGCATTATGTAAGCTTCACAAACAACCTATATGCTATGTTGATTAAAGAAATATTTGGACAATATATATATAAGTAAGTGTTGATTTCAAGTTGTTTTTATATATATGTTTTTTTATTGTGTGAAAATTATTGAATGTATTATGCTTTGTTTTAATGTTTAGTTTTCATAATTAAAATGTTAATAACATAATATATAGGAATATAGTAATAATATATAGTAATATTTAGAACCAAATATAATCTTTCATAGTTTAACTTCAATGATGAGTTTCTTATTTTTCCATGATTTTCCTTTATTTGCATTATATCTTTTTAGATACAATATTATAATGTTGAAATACTGAATTTTTTTATTTGTTTATTCGAGTTTAAATTTTATTAAAAATTGTTAACTTATTATATTATCTTAGGTTTTGATGAAAGATGTCATGACACCAGCACCTCATGAAGAAGTCCGTGCAGTTATAAAAAAATGTTTGGAAAATGCAGCTCTTGTAAATTATACACGCATTTCAGAACAAGCTAAGATTGAAGGTAATTTGTAATTTATTGATTATCTCTATTTAATATTATCTTTTACTGTGATTATTAGCCATATTTTTGTATTATTGTGAATTTTTAATAGTTCAATAATTATTTAGGAACATAAAAAAGTATTGATGGAAATTTGCGTATATCTACAATTGACTTAAATTTTTATATTCTAATTAGACCATTAAAACAATAATTTGTATATTATCAATCAAATTCAGGCTGTTGGTATTCCAAACCTCTAAAATTTGGATATATCTATTTTTTAGTTTAATTATAATGCAAAATTATTATGTTAATATACATTTTTAATTGGTACTGTTTACCAAAGAAAAAAAGATGAGACACCTTTGATAACTACACTACTGGCCCTTAAAATTGCTACACCAGGAAGAAATGCAGATAACAAAATATTTATTATACAAGTATAGAAATAGCAAGTAATTAAATTTTCAAGAAATTTGGGTACATAGATCCTGAGAAATCAGTATCCAGAACAACCACTTCTGACAGTAATAACAGCACATACACCTGGGCATTGAATCAAACAGAGATTGGATGGCATGTACAGGTACAGATGCCCTTGTTCAAACACAATGTCGCCAAACACTGATGCGACCATCTTTCATGCTGTAATCAGAATCAGGGATTCATCTGGAAAAATTATACCATTAGTGTGCTCAGATTCGTCGTTGATCACACCATTGAAGACGCTCCTGTCTGTTATGCAGCGTCAAGGGTAGCCACAGGCATGGTCTCTGAGCTGAGAGTCCATGCTGCTGCAAACATCGTTGAACTGTCGGTGCAGACACTTATTGCAACGATTCCAATTCTTGACTCGGGCACATGATGTGGTTGCACGATCCATTAAGGCCATGCGGGAATATGTCTGTCTTTTCGGCTGCTAGTGATAGAGGGCATTGAGATCCAGCATGGCGTTTGTCTTGAACCATCTTGACTCATCAGCGTGCCTTCTTTGAACCATCTTGTTACTGTCTTGAACTCATCGATATTCTGCCAACAATCATCTACCGACGCGAGTAGCAATAGTGCGATACAATAAACCACATTCCTGGCACACTACAATTTGACCTTCATGAAAGTCAGAAACATGCTGGTATGCATTTCTGCTTCTTACCCAAGGCATCACAACTTTTCACTAAGCAACAACGTTCAAATGCAATTTGTGTATGAGAAACTGGCTGAACAATTTCCTCATTTAAACACATTGTAGGTGTCGTGTAGCGACACCTGCTTTTTCTGAATGCGTTGAAAAGCTAATCATTTGCATATCACAGCTCCTTTTTCCTGTCATTTAAATTTCAAGTCACCTTCTTGGTGTAGCAACTTTAATGGCCAGTAGTATATTATAATTATCATTAGATCTTCACATAAGTGGAATCGTTAGAAATGACTCAAAGGGAACTAATTTATGGCACCATGCAGTGATTACTAAAATTAATCAACAAGATTAATTTACTTCTAACTTGAAATTTTTTCATTACAAGACCCAGTGTTTCTAAAATCAATTCAACATAAAATTAATATAAGATGATTTGTTTGGTAGAGATCTGATTGAAAGTTTCATGCAGTTATAACTAGTATGATGTGTTTTTATAATATCCATATAATGCATAATATTTTACATAAATTTTTTGTATATAACTCGCTCTATTTCCGTGCATTTTTCCAAAATATGCTTATTTATTTATCAAAATTTTATCCATTATGTTTGGCAAAATAAAAGACAAATGTGGTATCCTATAATCAACACCAAGGTACCCCAAGAGTTTTAAACAGAAAATAATATTAATCTATAGATTGATTATATGTTAAAACTTGTATTGCTAATACTGAAAATGTAACGAATATTCTTCACTTTATAGTACTACAGACTACACTTGCATTTCAAATAGATTCAGTGATAAATTGTGATTTATTTAACATTGAACTAAGGGTTCATAACAGTTATTAATGGATAAGTAATGTTTTCATGGTTATGGAATAAGATACCTAACAATAGTGATAGTATACATGCTAAAAATAACCGTAAGAAAATAACTAGTTTAATGAAAAATAAAGAAAATTATTGATTGTCTTATTTATTTACCTGTACCTGGCTGTTAAAATTATGTTCAAGACTAGTCATAAATGCAAATTCAAATATTAATTAAATAAATTAACATTATAGTATATTTAGACATTGCCATTAGTTGCAAATGCTTCTTGTCATCATTATATTTTAAAGAACATTAATTAATAATTTGTGATTTATAATTTTAATTTACTTACAGTTTTTAAATACTATAAAATTATTTTTATCTATTCTGATTAAACTATACTTAATTGTTCAATTAGAGTTTGCCTGCATAATCTCTGTAATACTTTTTAATATATTGATTAGATAATATTATAATTTAAAACTTTTGTATTGTACTGTATTTTACATACGATTGCCATTACAAATATCATAGACAATTTGTTTCCCAAAAATATTCATGTTGCATTAAAGGATTTGAAAATTCCAATCATATTTGATACTATTTTCCTCTCTTTTTCAATTTTTTTTTTTAATCAAAATCTTTCTAGCTTGCATTATCATACAAGTAGAAAGATTTAAAACAGCAATACTATAAAATAGTATCTCGCACGCTTACTTCTATCATCGTCCTGTATTGTTTCAATAAAAAGTAATATTAAAAGGGTGTTTTTTTGCAGTGCTGTTGTGTCTACAATAATATATTAATTTATGCTCATTCATTAGTTTACTTTAAAAGCTTTTTAGTATTGTTGTTCTGTAATTTAAACATTTCTTTCTTGCTTTTATGTATTTAATACTCTGTACAAATAGTAGTAATTTGCCTTCCTTTTGCCAACAATGGCTCTATACTTCTCTTGTTTTCTATTTCCTTTTGTGCCTGCTTTGGTTTCATAGGAACCGAAGCTGCTAAACAGCAACAACAACAACAGCAGCAGCAGCAGCAACAACAACAACAACAGCAGCAGCAACAGCAAATGCAAGATGAGCAAGGTAATTGATTGTTAGTCTGGCATGCTTTAAACTCCTTTGGTCCTTTTCTGCTTACTTTACCCTTTACCTTCTTTAGCATACCTTTACATATGAGTGGTAAGAAAGAAATACTGATAAAAAAACTTCAATTGATGCAAATGGTTTTTTCTGAGTAATTACTTTTTTATTTTATGTTGAAATACTCAGACTTCATTTTAGTGTAAAAAGTTACCATTTACCAAATTTAATTACATTTTGTTAATTAAATAAAAAGTTACTTATAGAGTCTTGTTTTATATCTAAGTATTATAAAATGTGTACTTGATAATTATGTTTGGATTTTATAATAATTACAATACAGTTTGTGATTTAAAATATATTTTTATTTAAAAGCATTTAAGCATTTTAAAAAGATTGTAATCTTATAGTGCTTTAAACTTTATAAAAATTAATTGTAATTTGATTTAATTTTGACTTCTTTTCGATTACTGAATACTTAATTTAAGTGTTTTACTTTCCTTACATGATTGCTTTTTTTTGTGTTGTAGCACAATGAATTATTTTTAATACTTTATTCATAATTATTTAGATATAGAAATGGATGAAAGTGCATCACCGTCGAAGAAGCTGGAAGATTTGGCCCATTTGGCTGAACTGTGTGTTGATCTATTGCAGCAGAATAACGAGAACTATGCTGAGGTATGTTACTAAATTGAGGTATAAATCAAGTTAAGAATTCTGCATGTTAATTCATTCATTATAGAAAATATTTTAATGTGCATGTTCATTTAATGTATTGTAAATTTCTTTTTATTTTTACTAAAAATGTCATTGAAATAATTATAACTGCATGCTTTCAGAATTTGAAGATTTAAGTTAATATTAATCTATTATAAAAATTATTATTGTGTAGTTTATTTTAAATTATTATAAACTTGTATTTTTATTTATAATATCTATTCTAACTTTTTTTTTTTGCAGAATTTTTTTTTATGTATGAATGTTTTAAGATCTTTTATTATAATTTGTGAAAATAGAAAAGCAATATGTTTTCCTTTTTAAAAAAATTATATAACTCATGAAAAATCTGCAATATTTTTCTAAAGTTATATAATCTCTATATTATCTAGAGGTGTATAATAATTTTCTATTATTTCTAGTAATACTTTCTACAGACATTATTGATGTTCTTCAGTCAATTATATAAAAAAGAATGAAAATACAAAAAAAAAAAAAAAAAATAAAAAAAAAATAACGATAAAAGAATCTATTTGAGAATGCAAGACAATTATAAATAATATAATAAGTGCATAAATAGTCTTTGAATTAATCTTGTAATTTTATTATTTTTAATGTATCTACAAAATATAAAAATTTATCAAATTGTGGTTAAATTATAATCCATTGTGATATATTTATGTTTATTTAAACATATGACTATGTTTTATAAAAACTTGTATTGATTTTTAATGATATTGTGGCATTTTAAAAATAGTATTTCATTTATTTTCTGTAAACATATTTATAATGTTTTAGCAGTTTGATGGACCACCTTTTTAAAATTTGAAATATGTAAGAATGCTTTTCCTAAAATATTTAAACATTTTGGTTTTTTGACATTTTATATTCTTTATTTCCACTTATTGTAATAAATATTTCAATGTCATCACAAAATAAGCTGTAAAATTCAAATTTACCTTAATATTATTATATATAACTCAGAATATTTTTAATTTTTGAGGCCATTAGTATATTTGTGGCTTTTAATAAATAAGGTATGATATAAAAAATAATTTCAAGTTTTGTTAATAAACAGTATTTAAGTTTTGTTATAAATTATAATTTTTTTTATATTTTGCGAACCCATCTTTACATGATTTTTTACTGTTTGACCATCTTTACAAATATGTATTGAATTTCCTACTTTTTATTTATGGTATTTAATTAAATTGTATGACTTATAAATTTGTATTTTTTGCATGTTACGTTTACTAAAATTTATTTTTTACATAATGAAAATTATTTTGCTAGTGTACATAGTTTTGGATATTAAGCATATTATAGGATAGAACTTAACCTGTCATTTATTGAAGCATAAATTATTTTTAGTTCAGTTCAAGATTAAGATTTAGTTCAAAGTTTAAAATATTTCGACTTGGTGCAAGAAGATATTGTAAGCTTACTTAATTTGAAACTCCCAGAAGTAATTTATGTAATTTAGAAAAACTGAATATTATGGAAACTAGTGGTTTGTAACATAAAGGAAAAATTTTGTTTAAAAACAAAAATTACTGTTGAAAACTGTTCCTTTCCAAGTATACAAGCTGAATCTAATCCTTTTAACCCATGCTTTTTATTTCAGCTTAATGAACATATATCTATGTAAAACTAGCTCTTTTCTTACAAATTATTTTTGAACCAACGGAATGTTGTTTCTTATTATTGGAAACAAGATGTATTCGTAAGACAGTACCATCTATTTTCTGTATTATTTTTTTAAAAAAAAAAAAAAAAAACTAGAAATTTTTTGACATACAAATTCTAGTGGAATGCTTTTATAAAGAAAATTTCATTTCATGTGCATTTTTGTGTTTTTAAATTCATTTTATAATTGTTAGGAATTAATTTCTCTTTTCTTTTTGTGTTATGTCTTTTTAATTTTTTTATTAAGTTTTAAAAATATATAATTTATACAAATATCTTGTAGTCATTTAAAAAATTTAATTCATTCTATAATTTGTTTATGAAAAAAATTTATAAAAATATAAAGTATAAAAATTATATAGAACAAAACCTTGTTTTATAGCAACTTTTAAGTTTGCAAATTGAGATAGCAAAAATAAATGCTTTATTCATTTATTACATAAACCCAAATAATAACTCAGAAAATAAAAGGAAGAAGATAATTTTGGATTATTATGATCTTGTTTAATTGAAGGTAATCCTGTAGCCCATGTTTATTGTCAAAAGTTGATGGGGAAAATGACAGCAAAATCTGTAATTCAGTTAACACTTAATTCTTTTTATGCAGAATTTTTGGAATGTATGTATCACTTGATAAATGTTTGGGTGTATTTGAATTCACATAATCCTTTTCATTTATATAAAACTATTAAAAAATACCAAAATTTATCAAATTCTATTTTACTTCTAATAAAAATAAGCTTATATTATTACTTGATATTCGAGATAAATTAAGTACCTTTTGAAATGTATAAGATAAAAAAAATGTAACTGTAAAAGCACATGAAGTTCATAATTTTCCTTTTTATATTTTATGAATCTTTCCAATTATTCTAAAAATGTGTTTTACAAAGATAGAAATAATTACATTATCAATTAAAATTTATCTTATTACCTTCATCTGAAATTAACTAGTTTCCCAATGTTTAATATTGGTTATATTATAAAATGAAGCATTACTTTAAAGCAATACCAATAATGAAATATTCACAGTTTATCTATTCTTTAACAAAATTGATATGACTTATATTCAAGTTGAATAGATAAAAACTACAGAAATATTCATTTTAAAAGTATTTCTCAGTAAAGAACTCATCATTATTTTTTTTTAAATCATTGTAGAAATTTCACTAAATAAGCAGAATACTTCATTTAATGCCTCATTATGTAAATATAAAATGGGTTTTATGATCAAAACAAATGAAAAAGAAATTGATTTTATGACCAGCAAAATATTATGCTTGTGTTCTCAATTAATTCATTCAATACCAATATTTCTTTTATTTAAAATATAATATTTACAACTTTATATGAATAACTACTTTTATAATGACTTTACAAGTAGATATTTTAAGTGAAAACAGCTTACAAGAATAATATTCTTAAATTTATTTGCGATTAGAAGATGCTTACAAGACTAGTTTATGTATTTGGAGGTAGGTTTCATTGTTTTCCCTGCCTTGAATATATCTGGATGTGTACTTAGATATTGCATGTTTATTGTTGCTGAAATCATTTCCTCCTTTTCAATTGCATGCTTTCTTTTTTGTATTGTATTAGTTATTGTTGTTGTGATTTGTGTTTAAATTTGATGTTGTACTAATGTATATGTGTTTCTTTTTCTCTCTCTATCTCTCTCTCTCTTTTTACCCTGTTCTCCCCTTCATTCTTGGTGTTGCCTTAATTGTGATCCTACAGGCCTTTCGATCGGTGAGTGTGTCCTTGTGTAGCCAATTCTTGCCAATGCTTTTGTATTGCGCCCTTTACCAAACCCAATTCCATTTAGTTGTCCACTCTGTTCTGTTATGAAGGCAACCAATTTGTTATAAGGGGCTATCCATATATTACATAAAACATTTTACATGAATGTTCCAATTGTTTTTTTTATTCTTGTGATCAGTTCCTAACCACCTTAAGTAATTATTTATACATCCAAGTCTTTTATTGGTTTATTATTATACAAGGCAATTGATGATTCTGGACATTGTAATGAAAGTTTACTGTAAGCAATAGTGTATGGTGGGAATGAGTGAGCTAACAAAAAAAAAGTTTTTTCCATTCTCTTAAAAAAAAAAAAAATCCTAACATTTTTTTATTATTTCTATTTATTTATTTTTTTCGCTTTACACACTCACACACACACACATATATATATATAATAACTTTTTATATAAATAATTGTTGGAGAGTTCGAATAAAGACATAATAATAATAAAAATCTACATCGATTATTAATTGATTGCAGATGCTACTTAGTGTATCCCATATAAATTCTGTTCAACAAGGATCAAAAAATTCAGTAGTTTTTATTGAGAACTAAAAACCGAAAGCAATAAAAAAGTAAAGCAAAATATAACAAAAGGCAATTAAAAATTTAAATATTTTTCATTTGAATATGAAGTCTAAACGGTTTGCAAGCATTCAGAAATGTTAAAATCTTTAGGACTAAATTTTTGTGGTTCTCCCTTACCTATTGACAGAAAAGCCCTAGTGTCACTGTATTATAAGCATTGATTGTTTTTATTTTGTTATGGTAAATAAGATGGTCAAGTTTTTTACAAAGTTGATCCTACTGAGGACTTCATAGAAAATGACTATTATATACCTATAGTAAATTAATAATTAAATAGACTTGAAAATAATATCTTGCAATGCTGTTTGGTAAATGCAGAGTATCCTATCTTTTTGGAACATTATGTAATATATGGAAATTCTCCTTTGATAACTACTTAAAAGCAAGGCGATTCTGGACCTGTTTACTTCTGCGGACTTCCTTTCCCTACCTCTTTTCTTAACGAATAAGATTTCTTTTCTTTCTTTCTTTTTTTATAGAATACTACAAAACCTTTATAAAGAGTTATACGATTCATTTTATCTAAGCAAATATTATCTTGATGAGAAAATGCATTGAAAATAGAAATTCTTCAGAAGTACTTACAAGTTACTTAGATATCTCAAGATGAATAACCATTGTTAATGGTAAATGGCTGAAAACAAATTATCGAATGTTTGTTTCCTGTTGGTTACTCAAAAGTGCACCCTGAAGAGCCTGCTACACTTAGAGGCAATTGGTGAGTAATGCCTTTTAAGAAGATTTCCCATGGGTAAACTGCCTTGTAATTGCAAAAGCCCATAAATATCAATGTCTATTAATACAAAATTGTCGATTATCTTTATTTACTCTACTCCCTTTTTCAAAGCTGTGACCATAGCACTTTATCAAGAAAAAAAAAAAAAAAAAAAAAAAAGCTTGCTAGCCAATGTAGTCACTTGGCTGAAAGTGAAGCAGTTTTTACATCGTTTCTCATCTGCTTTAAATAAATTTATTCAATTTTTGCTTTTCTTTCTTGTCTAATGATATAAATATATGGCTCATTTTCTTTTAAATGACTCTGTAAAAGTTACTATAAAGCGGAATTTAAGTATTCCAACAGGAATTTTTTTATTAGGGGTAGATATGATGTTGTCGTCCAAAACAATAATAATAACTGAATAACAACAGTATGTAAATGAGAAATTTCTGGCCAACAAGTGTACCGACCGATGAATGTTAGAAGGCACTTAAAATCATTCAAAACAAGTAGTTGCTCCACTGAATCAATCGATATGGACATAGCTGAAACAATCTGATGGCAGGGCTATTGTTTAAAGAGGTGATATGCATTTTGGATCTAGGGCATTTTATACAGGAGCGAGCTCAATCCTTTATGTCCTTGTGCAGTCTTGACTTGGCAAATCGTCTCTGTATAAGTTTATGCTATGCCTCAATCCCAGGTGTGACAGTTATTAAACACTTCACGCCAGAATTTCTTAGGATCCTACGACCATATGTTTGATCCTTGTACGTCACAGTACAAGATATATCTGGAACCATTTGCATCGGTTTCAAATTGAGGTTGTTGCCAGGAACACATCCAGAAATGAGGTCCTGCATCTCCGTGACCTTCTGTTCTGCCACAGTGATAAAAGTCAGCCGACGAAGAAATATGAATCAATTCAACATGCAACAAGGTGTTGGTTTCTATAAGGTTCATTTTGGTCTTGCAACAGCACTGTACGTAGAGGATGTAAATTACCCAGCATTTCTTGCAAATGATGGAAACTGTTACCACTTGGCGAAATCTGCATCTTTTTTGTAGCAAGTCGCGCACGGAATAAGAGTTTCTCGGAATGATCCATCCTCCATACTTTCAAATAAAGCGTCGAGATTGCTGTTTTTATTAGCAGTTTCTTTCTTCCAGATTTTATCCAGAACAAATCTTTTAAGATGCTTGCCTGATATATGTAGGCAAGTCTCTGTGCCGAAACATGATAATCCGTGAAATTCTTTAATCTTGTACGGGTTAATTTTTTTACGAGAAAAAGTGGCTTTTTTAAAATAAGAAAGAGCAAACGGCATCAACTTCCTTCAATCAAGATAAAAGTAGAAATGCCCAAATTAAGCTTAATTACCACCCCGTCCACCAACCAGTTTTCAATCTCCCGCGCAAACCAGCAAGAATTGGCTTGCCATAAAAATTCTGTTTATCCATCTTCAGATATCCAACGTGCTGTTAGAACTATTTATCACACTTTGACGCCAAACAACTGACTGGCGAGTGAGTTAATTCACTATGGGAATTCCTCCCTATCTTTTGTATATCGTCCTCATGGATTGGAATTGCAAGGTAAGCAGGGGAGATGATAAATTAAAAAAATATATATATCTTGACCATGTAAGGCTGAAGAAAAATCTTCAAATGGTATTGGGCATTAATCTGGAAGTTTGAGTTAAGCTTGCTGTAATCACCGTTTTGCTGTATGCCTCCGTAAGATGTCGAACATTACATGCAGAAATGGCGATTGAAGGGCGGAAAATACTTTTTCGATCATTAACTCGAATTTCTTCTTAACTTTATCCAAAAGCTTAGGGTGCTGTTGTCTAGGATGACTTTGCACTGTTGGTCTCGGAATAAATGAATAGTTGAGTGCTTGACTTATTTAAATATAGGTGTTAGCTAAGTAATATGATATTTTTGCAATATAGCTTGGAATTTAAAGTTTTTAAACACTACCTTTAGCATGATTTGTTGACTACAGACAAGGCTAACGTAGTCTGGCCGTCAATTAGCTTTTTGTTTTTTAAATCTACTGATGAGTTGTAATGAAAAAGAATCTGCTCCGATGTTAGGCATTGAAATATTTGCAATAATAAAATGCCATTTGGAATTTTGCTGTATGCCCAGACTCAAAGCAACAACTTTTTGCCAAATGTTTTGATTTTTAACTAGTGTACAATATATGAATATGAATCAGCGCTATATTATTTGTTTCCCTTTGCCAAAAATACGAAAAAAGAAAATGTGTTGTTTGTATTGCGACCATAAATATATAGACTATTAGTAATTTCCTTTAAATTAATCTCGTTAGCATGAATGGTAGAGTTAATTCAGGTTTTTTTTTTTTTCTCCGACAGGAAAAAATGAACAACGTTGCTTGCACTTCTTTTTGCTGAATTTCCAAACCTTTTGTAGTAATAGCAGTGAGCTGATTTGTTGTAGCTCACTTTCGTTCCGATCGTTAAATAGATTACGCGATGCAGATTTGTGACCAAAGTTTTCACAACTATCTCTACAAATCGAAAAATTTGTTGCTGCAACCTAAAAGCGATTTTACTTGCCTCCTAAGCGATGCTGCAACCTAAAAGTAATTTTACTATCGATTGATCGATGAGACATCTATTTGGAAAAAAATAAAAAGTTCTTAGTGTACACTCAACTATTAAATATACTATGCTGTAATTGTGAACTCTCTTTCTGTTAAATAAACGATAGCACTTGCCCTGCGGTGAAAGTGGTGGAAGCACGTGTTGTCTTCTGCTTTCGATGCACTATTCAATTTTTA
This sequence comes from Caerostris extrusa, assembly GCA_021605095.1. Classification (NCBI taxonomy): domain Eukaryota; kingdom Metazoa; phylum Arthropoda; class Arachnida; order Araneae; family Araneidae; genus Caerostris; species Caerostris extrusa. The sequence continues at coordinate 7,250 of BPLR01004244.1, read as the reverse complement.
ATCCGCTGAAAAGAACGGGCTGAGATTTAAATCCAAGGGACATCACTGTAAATGAGTGGATTCATTTAGTTTAAAACAGTATATTTATTACATTCGAAATTTACATTATACACGACGTACTATATAAGCATCATGCTTGTTGGAATAGATGCGAAAAACCATGCAATTGAAACGACATGCACACACCAACCTCAGCGAATTCTTTGCGGTTCTGCAACAGAACTCTGCTGTTCGGTTCCGTTACTTCACTGGAAAATAAAAATTAAATAAATAGTAAGCGTTAATAGCCCTGAAAACCTCCATATCAATAAATATGTATAAAATTAACGCAAGTTGTTATAACATCAAGTGAATGAAAGAATTTTATGAAGAAGTTTACATGCAAAAAGATGGTACAAATAGGAGCCCGAATCACTTTTTTAAAAATGACTGAAATAAATGATCATTTAACGAAAAGTTAAAAATAATCATCGGTGGTATTCAGAAATGTATAGGTGTTGAACTGTGTGCTGCAGAAGCGCCACCTTCCTGGGAATGAAGCAAGCTGACTTACTCCTTTCTTCTGTCGAACAGTCAGGTGAAGACTCTTCCAGTGAATTTCTACATGGTACATGCCTGTCGTAAACTTGAATTCCTCCGAGGGAATTGAAAATGTATGCAAATTCTTTTTAGCTCAAATAAGGTCTTTTGTAGAAATTTCAAGAGTTCTCTGCTGAAGTGCTATTCTAAATACAGGTTGCTGGAGCTGGAGAGATGGGGCTTCCCTTGAGTGTGGCAGTACAGCATAAATTTGTTGTTACATGTCTTGATGAGAATTTGAAATTGGGAGGAGCTTGGTTCCTCTGTATTTTTCTGGCAGAGGGCTTCACAAATTTACTACACCCTTTCCAGAATGCCAAATGTCCGTGTTCGCCAAAATTGATGCAGGCTGGGTTTTCCATCAGTCCAACTGTTCATTTTTTGAAGTGCAGACTTCCGCACTTGGTGAGTCTTTTCTTTCTGTCGCAGTTACTACTTCCATGACAAAAATAGTTACAGGCATAGCAGTAAGTGGCCCCAGGGCTACTTTTGAAGCTGTCCACGCTCCAGAGTATCGTATTTACTTTGTTGATGTACACATTTACTTCATTTCTCGGTAGAACAATTTGTCATACCGGAATGGGTTTATTCCTATTTCGCATCTGGTTGATCTTGTCAGTGGTGAATCCCATTTGATGAAGGGATTCGTCGACCTTGTAACAATCTGTCATACCGGAATGGGTCTTCCTATTTCGCATCTGGTTGACCTTGTCAGTGGTGAATCCCATCTGATGAAGGGATTCGACGATTTCATGGACCTTGTAGCAATTCAAAGTTTTCTTTTCTTCATAGAGAGAAGGTTAGTATTGCCAGCAAAATATTAGGGTTCCTTTATTTGACGTATGTAATATTTTTGTTTTCAGGTTTAATATGTGATTATATTCGTGAGTCTCTTATGTTACGTAATTAAAGTATTTCCAGTATGTCCTTTATAAATGCATCATTTCAGCTTTTTTCTCTTCGTGTTTTCAGTTTTCAAATGAAAATCATTCTTTTTTTTTTTTTTTTTTTTTCTGTAGCTCATGTTGTTTTTAAAAAGAAAAACAGAATTGTCGTATTGTTAACTTAATTTAACTTTGTTTCAAGTGTAGGTAATATTTATTTTATATGGATTTGAAGTATTATTTCTAAAATTATTGAAAGAAATATGTTTTAACAGCATTTGTGAATTTTTAAATACAAAGATTTTTTTTTCTCTTTTTAATCATCAGTTTTCAAATGTTATTTATGAATTTTGGGATTAACAATAGAAATATTCTTAAAATGAATAAACTTTTATTACTATTATCATATGTTAATATTAGTGAAGTTTTAAAATATTCTAGGGGTCTGCAGTTCACAGGTCGAGAATCGCTCCTATAAAACATTATCAACTCTAAAAAGTTTATCGATTAGCAAAAAAAAAAAAAAATAAATAAATAATCTTTTTTAAATTGTATTAAACTGATATTTCATTTCGATAAGTGATTAAATTTTATTTTTAAGTGGATTTTTTTTTAATTAATAAGGAATATCTATCTATCTACTTTAAATAAGGTTAGACTAAGTTTTCTGATTTTTTAAAAATTATTTATAACTATCAAATTTTCTAACTCTACTACTCCATATAATGATAAATTTAAAGCTATTATCAATGTATGCAACATATGTTTATAATTTTTAACTGAAGTCATTTTGGGTGAATTTATTATAAAAAAAAAGTGTAGTTCTTAATGAATTTTTTTAAATTATTATTAAGGCATAAGTGTCCAGTTTAACACACGATTAAGTTTAACACACGTTTTTTTTACGATTTTTTTTGTAATAAAATTGATCCATCATTTGGTTAATTCTGTATGTAATGTTATATAATAATTTTTCTAATACTCATTTAAACTTGATATAAAACAAATTTTCTAGTTAATATTTCTCAATTTCCCAATTTTTTTCTTAACAGCAAAACAGTGTTGAAAATCTGAATTAAAAACTCTTTTTTTTTTATTTTAAACGTTTAAATCATTGGATTAAATAAGCTATTAACTTATTTTAGTTGTTTAAAATTTTTGAATTTTTTTTTATATAAATAGAGTAAGCTATTATTAGATGTCATACATTAAAAATTCTGAATTTCTAATTTAAAGAAAAATCTTCCTTTCCTTATTTTAAATTTCTGTGATGTCCTTAGATCTAAATTATTTTTAAAACAACTGTTAGGAGGAGTAAAACTGAAACATCAGTACGAGGGTTGCTATTTATGTAACCGGAACTGGTTATGTGGCACCATCTGACATATCCGTCGGTATCGTAACGTTTGACACTTTTAACTCTTACTTAAGCAGAACGTTTTGTCATACGGACGCCATTTTTGTTTACTGCAACTTAAAATTTTTTATATCAATCAAAAAAATGGAAATAACTCGTGAACATTTTCGTGCGATGGGTTACTGCGGCTTTCGACTGGGATTATCTCAACAACAATGCGTATATGAACTCCTTTTGACGTCGAAGCACCATCTAAAGCCACTGTATATCACTGGTTCAGTGAATTGAATCGTTCACTCACGGATGAATTTAAAGAAGGTCGTCCAAAATCGGTTCTTGCGGCAGTATACATCAATGCTGTGCACGATCTGATAATGCAGCATCGTCATGGCACGTACCATTAGATTAAGACGTCTTTAGGCATGAGGTGCTACGCTGTACAAAATTAAATGTAATTCAAAGAGAAATTTTAAAAGGTAATAAAGTGTTTAATTTTCTTTTTTTCTCTCTCTCTCTCTCTCTCTCTCTTTTATTTGAATAATTTGCTGATAAGAAGAAGACTGAAATCAGTAGTCTGTTGCCGTTGGCAACCATGGCGAGGAAAATCTGGATGTTCGTTGCAGATGTTTTTTAACGGATTCAATGGCAGACAAAATAAAAAATTTTAAATATTTGATTGAACGTAGAAAATTTGTAAATATTTGATTGAACGAGATTGAGAATTGTTTTTAATTTCCAGATGTTCTCTTGTTAAAACAGTAAATTTTTTAAGTTTCTACTCGAAGAATGATTATATATATAAATTAAATATAAAATTGCTAAAAAATAAATTAAGCATACACAACAATTTTGTGTGAAAATTTAGATGTGGAAAAGATTTTTCGCGTTGGATTCAGCATAACATAACAATCGCACAAAAACAGAATCGTCTCAAAGGGTGCAAAGAAATGCTTCAATCGCGATGCATCACAAGCTGTGTACAACATTCATGTAGGTGACGAATCTTGGATCTGTATGTATGAAATAAAAAAAAAAGCAATGGACTGTATGAGTATTCCCTAATCTGAGCTAAACCCAACAATACTTGCTCGCACAAAAAAGCACTTCAAAGTGTCGTCTGTTTTTGAGGTTAAACGGGTGTGCTTATAGTACCACTTAGACAATCGTAGTTTGTCTCGGTTTGGTTTGTCGCTCTACTGTCATCTTGTGCACACTTTGAGGTAAACAGGCCGGCAGTTTAGTGTGGATTTCGATCCACTCACGAGCATCAATGGCACCGCCAGAACGATTCCAACCTGAAGCGCGTGGTCCAAAGGCCAGAGCGCCAGCCACCAGGCCGTAGAGAATCGTAGAGCGTGTTTGCCAAAAGTCGTTGGAGAAGTAGGAAAATACAATTTGTAACTCTGGATTATTCTTTATAATGACAACGCGAGCTCTGACATCGGCGCAAACAACTCAATGTTTGACTGGTCAAACATTGAATGGATAGGTCATCCGCCGTATTGTCCTGATCTGGCATCCAGTGATACTACGATACTTTTTGTGATAATAATATTTTTGCAATGTTTTTTTTCTTTCTAATGCAGCTGACAAACACTTAAGCATCCAAGACCAAGCTGTCTAAGGCAAGCGCTGCACAGACGTTACTCACTTTGCATTATGCAGGGGCGCGTGTAACTTGAATATAAGCCACGAACGCGGAGTAACAATGCCCCCGCAACGCTCTACGATCCTATTAGACCGGGACATACGGTTTAAAGTGGATTCCGAACCACTACACACATCCATGGCACCGCCGGGACTCGAGCACGAAACCTGTGGTACCGAGCGCTAGCCACTCGCCATTCTGGCCCCAAGCTGAAAACTTTGATCGACAATTGATTTGATTTTTGCAACGTGCAATAATACTTTTTGTTTCCATATATTAAGAATAAACTGCATGTTTACTTGAATACCTCAATTAGAAAATGGGTTTAAACGTATGCAAATGTGCATTGATCATCACAGAGATATAAACCATTTTTAATAAAGAAAATTTACTTTTTGTTGTTGTTCCGGATACATAAGTTACAACCTTCGTATAAAAATATAAACAAAAATATTTTGTATATATTTTTAACTTTTTTTATATGCTGTTTAATATTTCTTTTTAAAAATTACGTTAATATTAAGTTTCAATTTTTATTTTATAATATATTTCTATATCCCTATATAAAAAAATGAACCTTTATATGTGGAAATGAATTTGATGTTGTATTGCATGATTGTAGTTCACTGCTTTTCTGTGTATTTGTGGTTTGCATGCAGTGAACGTGTTCAATGTTCCTGCTTGTGCATTTAATGTTGTTGTTTGTTGTTGTTGTTTTTTTATTGTGATATTAAATGTGAATTGTGTTTTTTGTTTGCTTCTTTGTGTTAGGGATGCGGTGAGTATTGATGTCTTTTATTTATTTGGATTGGGCTCACGCTCCCTTCACTAAATCATACGAAAGCAATGAAACCTGCGTTGAATTATAAAAAAAAAAAAAAATTTCAAAATAGCTCTTAGATGAAAAAAAAAAAATTAAATTCTGATTTAGATGTATATTTATTTGAAAAGTATTATACAGTTCAAAATTTAGTTGATTCTTTTTTTTTTTTTTAATACAAGAAATGTATGATGTTTTCAATATATTTCTAATATAGTAGAAATGTTCATTTTTAGTCAATTAAATGCTTAGTTTATTAGTTTCTCTTTTGTATCTGATGTGATTCTTTTATGTGTAAAAAAAAAAGTCAGGAAAAATAAAATTGCCATTCAATTTTTAGTATTTTTAAAACTATAAGTGTTACTATAAACGTGTTTTAATTCTACTTTATTTTTTCCCTCGAAGTTTTTTTTTTTTTTTTATGTTAAATTCTATATTTAAAAAAAAAAAAAATGTTGCACTTAAATATTTTATTTTTAAAAATGGTATTTCGCAAAACACATTTATAAATCTTACTTTTTTTTTATATATAGAAAATATTAAAAAATTTGTGTAGCTAAAAACTGTTCCATAAATTCCTGCCTGTAATCCATGGGGTGTCATTTTAGACCTGAAAAGTTAAAAGGTTTTGCATAATACACTGCGGCGTGGGCGAATCGTGTTTGACGTCCCTATAACAATTGGTTTTTGTTTTTATACCCATGGCGCATTAAACTAACAAAAATTTTCAAGTTCTAAAAAAATCTTATAAATTTTTAAATAGTGGGAAGCGGAAGAAAATAAGAATTGAATTGAATCGAGCTGAAAATGTTTAGTAGAATATGTTCGAAATGTAAAAATGTTCGAATACCATCAAAATTAGCGAATGCCAACCAAGCTTATTTTCGAATGTAAAAAAATGTTCGAATGTCATCGAAACTGGCGAATGCCAACCAAGTTTATTTTCGGAATGTAAAAATGTTCGAATACCATCGAAATTGGCGAATATTTACCAAGTTTATTTTCCGGACTGTAAAAATGTTCGAATGCCAACAAAGCTTATTTTCGAAATGTAAAAATGTTCGAATGCCAACCAAACTTATTTTCGAATGCCAAAAATGTCGAATGCCAACCTAGCTTATTTTCGGAATGTAAAAAAATGTGTTCGAATGCCAACCTAGCTTATTTTCAGGTCTTAAAAATGTTCGAATGCCAACCAAGCTTATTTTCAAGATGTAAAAATGTTTTCGGGTATAGCAAAGCTTATTTCGGACTGTAAAAATGTTCGAATGCCAGCCAAACTTATTTTCAGATATGTAAAAAAATGTTCGAATGTCAACCAAGCTTATTTTCGGAATGTAAGAAAATGTTCGAATGTCAACCATATTTTCGGAATGTAAAAATGTTCGAATGCCAACCAAGCTTATTTTCGGAATGTAAAAATATTTCGAATGCCAACCAAGCTTATTTTCGGAATGTATGTTCGAATGTCAACCAAGCTTATTTTTTCGGAATGTAAAAATGTTCGAATGTCAACCTAGCTTATTTTCGGAATGTAAAAATGTTCGAATGCCAACCAAGCTTTATTTTCGGAATGTAAAAATGTTCGAATGCCAACCAAGCTTATTTTCGGACTGTAAAAATGTTCGAATGCCAACCAAGCTTATTTTCGGAATGTAAAAATGTTCGAATGCCAACCAAGCTTATTTTCGGAATGTAAAAATGTTCGAATGTCAACCAAGCTTATTTTCGGAATGTAAAAATGTTCGAATGCCAACCAAGCTTATTTTCAGAATGTAAAAATGTTCGAATGCCAACCAAGCTTATTTTCGGAATGTAAAAATGTTCGAACTGCACAACCAAGCTTATTTTTCGGACTGATAAAAATGTTCGAATGCCAACCAAGCTTATTTTCGGAATGTAAAAATGTTCGAATGCCAACCAAGCTTATTTTCGGAATGTAAAAATGTTCGAATGCCAGCA
>BPLR01004243.1:0-68254 GCA_021605095.1 Caerostris extrusa | reverse complement strand
ATTATTATCCTATGCTCGGAAAAATAAAACTTGAAAGGTTTTTTTTTTAAATATACATTATTGTTTTATGCCAAGAACCATTGGTAAAGAATACTAATATATATGTGTGGCCGTACTACTGCGTCCACAAAGTAAGACCAATTTTCAATTTAAAATTCCCGGGGATTATGGAATTTCAACTGTTTTTCTTTTTTAGGTTGCTGGCACTGTCCTTGACATCTGTGTGAAATTTGTCAAAATATTCATTAGTGTTTGAGTTATACGTTTGGCTTTGTGAGACGCTAAAACTGATTCCGGCGATTTTTGAAATGTCTGAATTAATTGAGCAAAGAACTTGCATTAAATTTTGTTTTCGGGAACGTATAGAATGTTGCAGAAGGCATTCCTATATCGGAAAGAAATGTTTAGAAGTGGTATAAACTGTTCAAAGAAGGCAGAGAACGCGTTGAAGACGAAGAGCCATCTGGTTGGCCATCAACCACAACCGACGAAGCTCACGTAAAAAAAATCAAAGATTTGGTGCTTGAAACCCGTCGATTTACAATTAGAGACCTTGCTGCTGATGTTGGAATTTCAAAAAGATCGGTCAATTCCATTTTGTGCCTCAAACATGCCAAATCTCGATTGGTACCGAAAACACTGAATGCGCCAACTCACACTGTATTGATTCTTTGTTAAAAAGGAAAACCATATCGTTCGACAACCACCGTATTCACACCGTGCGACTTCTGGCTATTCCCTAAATTCAAAAGCACACTCGGGGACACCGTTTTGAGTAGATTGAAGAGATTCAACGTGAATCGCCATCCCTGCCGATGACTTTTTAGCATTAATTGAGGATTGGAAAAAAAGTTGGCATAAGTACATTGTGTCCGGACGGAATTACTTTGAAGGCGATGTAATAAATTTGGAAAAATAAATAAAGAGTTTTTTGAAAAAAATATAATTGGTCTTACTTTTTGGGCACATTAGTATGTGGGGGCTGTGGAGAAAATTGCCCTTTTTTAACATATATATATATATATATATATATATATATATATTATTATTATTATTATTTTTACGTTTAAAGTTAACTCTTTTAATTTTTTTATTCTTAACATTCTTTATTTTTCTTTTAAATTTTAAGCAATATTTTAAGATCTAGTCACTTGTATACAATTTTCAATTCTTGTAATTATTTACATTGGTTTATTACGTTTGCGTAATAAATACAATTCACAAAATTTAATGGAAAAATTAATTGCAAATATATTAAAAACAATAGCTCATTAATAAGCCATATGTTTCAAAAATAATGTTAAAATTTTTTAACTTCAAATTTAAATTTGATTCAATTTTCGAGAGAAAAATGCAAGTAAATAATAATAATAAAAAAAAACAAGCAATGAAATAAAAGAATGTAATTATAATATATACTACATTTTGCAATTTGTTTTATAATGTCTTATGAAAAATGTTAGTGAAAATAAAGCAATTCGTGTTTTTTTTTTTTAATTTTGATGAATAAACTGTTATGATATATAATTAAGTATTCTAAAAGAATTAATATTCTTTTTGCCCATATTATAAGAAAAACATGCCGCTGTTTTATTCGTATCTATATTCTTTAAAAATTATCCAAAATAACTACGTTTTGTTCTTATGTTCTAGTCAATCAATTCTTAATTCCAACTGTTATTTACACGAAATATGAATTAGAACACGGCACAGAAAAATATAATTCTCAGGAATAAGAATCTGGACCAGGTGTTCGTAAAAGGGGGAAAAAAAAAATATCTACAGAACGTTACACCATTTTGTGAATCTGCTGTCCAATTCATTGTTTTTTATCAGACGACTCCATTTCAAAGAACTTCGTTACATTTACCATTGTCAAAAATTTTAAGTGGCTTGAGCTTTATATTCAAGATGGTTTCTAAAGAACTAGTAGCTTCATTAGAATGTTTTGGGTTTCCTTTCAAATTATACAGATTGGCTACGAGTGCTGAAATCAAGTCCATTAGATGGACCAAATGTGGAAATGCAGTTATGATTGACCCAGATACAATTAAAAATGAATGCTTCAAACAAGAAATCCTCAACATGACAAGTATTGGAGAAGTTTATTCTCGACTGAAGTATTACAACTTTGAAGAAATGAACGAGAAATCAGAACCCAGGTAAGTTTCCTTTTTACCTTTAAATAAATAAAAATTTTTTTTTTTTGCATATAATTTTATTTCAAATTAAGTAATGCAATAATGTTCTTGTAATTTTGAATAATGAATAACATTGTAATTTTTTAAATTTTACTTAAATAATTTGGTCACTCAGTGGAGTGACCAAATTATTATGTACACTTGTATGTTTTTTCAATGGAAAATGTTACAATTGCTTCTTTTAAATTTTAACAAATGACCTTGGGTAGAAAATTATCATTTGAACATCTAGCTAACGTTTTTGTCAAAACATATCGATTAAACATAACGTTGTGTTTACATATCGATTTATCTACGGAAAATATGTTTTTGATTATAATTATAGTATTTTTCATGAAATAATTTTATAAGATTTTTGAATGTATCAAAATTAATAATAATATTTAAATGAATATTAACAAAAAGAAATTACACTTTTTTTACTGAATTAAAAAATGTACATCTTAACTAATATCATTATTGTTACTATATATATCATAAATATTTTTGTAGATTGATCATTTTAAGAAAAATTATAAATTTATGTTTAAGATTATATAAATATTTCCACACAGAGTTGATTTCTTTTTAATATGACAGAGAAATTGTAACATACTCCAAATAATAAAAATATGTGCATGGTTATAATTATCTGGCCACTCAATGTTTATTTTTTATACAAATGTTTTATTGGATAACTTTTCAGTTGGGGGCCTGAATGGCCGAGTGGCTAGCGCTCGGTACCACAGGTTTCGGGTTCGAGTCCCGGCGGTGCCATGGATATTTATAGTGGTTCGGAATCCACTTTAAACCGTAGGTCCCGGTCTAACACGATCGTAGAGCGTTGTGGAGAGTGACATATTAAAAATAAGGAAAAACTAACTGTTCATATGTATAGTGATTAGGGATTATAGTCCTTGTTGCTTCACATCCCCATATACCACATCATTCATCATCATCTTTTCAGTTTTCAAATTCGTTCAGAATTTTATTTCAAATTGAATCATGAGATGATGTGAATAAGATAGGAATTAATTTCAGTTAATATGCAAAAATATAATTTAATTATACAAATATTAAGCAATAATTTGATAAATTAATAGAATGTATAAAATTTCTGGGATAATCCTAATATTATCGATTGGGCTTAATAAATTCCAATATGGATAATTATTTATATACATTTTATCTCAATATGAAGTATTCAGAAATAAGTTCTTTAAAATTTGAATTGAATTTATTCTCACACAATTAAATATCCTGCTTAAAATAATAAAATATTACAGCAGTTTATGATAATACCAAAGAAATGTTATATATATTCTATTAATAATCAAATAAACTAAATATTTTCCTAAATTGGGTTCCATATCTTTATTTCTATAACAACTGAATTTATATTAATTCCCATTGTATTAAAGGTATTGTTCTCAAAATGCCTTCATTTGACTTGCCAAATTTAGTTTTTTTACGAATCTGGACAGCAATCATAATATCAATGGAATTTATTGAATCAAATAGTTAAAAAATACCCATAATTATATCATACAAAATTATACTATTGCATATAAATTATATTTTATTAATAAGACTTTTATGCGGTAGTATTTATTTAAATATATTTTAGAAAAATTGTGGTAGGGATGAATTAATTGAGCATAAAAAAATTTCCAAATATTGAAGAGATAATCATTTAAAAATTGTAACAGTATTTTATTATTTCACTAAAAATGATATTTTACCTCTAAATTTTGATTAGTAAATATTTTCTTCTTTTAAACTCAATTAATAAATTGAAATTATTGATAGGAAGTAATTACAATTAATAGCAAAATTTCTAAAATGTATATTTCTTTCAATGACATTACAAAACTGTGCTGAAGATTAAATAATATTTAAATTTTGAACAACAAATATTAATTTTTATACTTTCAATATTCAAATTATCTAGCAATATAATCAATATGCTAAATTATCTATGATATATATTTCAATAAATTATTCCTCCAAAAAGTAAATCAGATAAATTTAAAAAATACCCATTATTATATAGAATTGGCTCTTAATTAACAATTTTTTGAAAACATTTTAGAAATGTACTATATTTATCACTTTTTTTTAAATATTTCTATGTGGAGCCTATAATATTTTGCTGATTTTGTTTGAATAATTTTAACATAAAACAGAACAAATCTGAATAACATACATAAAAATTAACAAAATTGCTTTTATGAGATTTTTTTTTTTTTATTAATCACACAGTAATCAGGAACTAATAAATTTTTACTACAAGATATGTGTGTATATATATATTTATGTTGCCACTTATTTATGAGATTCATGTTATTCCATTTCTTAAATATAGGAAAATTTATTGAAAAAAATATTTAGTTTAAAATCTGGTTAAAGATGTAATTCATATTTTAATACTGTACATTTGACTAGGTTCTTAAAAGTAAATTTAATTAATTATTCAATATACTAAATGTAAAAATTTTTAATTGAAACTATTATAAAGATACTCATATATTATCAATTTTAAATTTCTTTATGTAATAAATTGAAAATTATCAAAAATGTTTAAATTATACTATTTATAAATTTTTTAATCTATCAGAAAATGGAGATTTATTTAATTTGATTGCCTATTTCTTTAAATATCTTGCTATTTTAATTATTAATAAAGTGTTTAAAGTTTGAACTTCCTTTGGCCTTCTTCAATCAAATAAAATATTGTTACTCTCCTTTGAAAAGTAATTTCCTCTGTTTTCTTTTCTTAATTAATTGTAATTTTATTAGTTTAATTAGATTTTTAATTCGGCTAATTTAATTTTATATATTGTTAAACAAGACATTTGAGTGAGGGTCTGCATTTCTTTACAACTGAAAAACTATATAAAACGTTACTTTTTCTATGTGATACATAGCCAAAAATCTCGAAAAAAATGTTGTTTACATGATTTTTTAAACTAAATCAACTCTTATGAAATTGATATTTAATTTATTGATTCATGAGCTGTCTTTTTCATTAGCATTTGCTTATTAATAACAGTAATATGAAACTAAAACAAAATTTTTAGGCAACTATAGCAACATATTAATATTAAATATATTTTCCCTTCTTACTAATTTATTCATTCGCTCTTACTCATGCAATGATAGGTGGTCCACAATTTAAAAACCACTATTTTAATGAAGCAAAATTCAGGTAATGATAAGAAATTATAGTATTTGAATAATTACATTTCAAAATAATAAAAATGAACAATACCTTATAAGAAAAAAAAAAAAATTAATTTTTTACTTCAAACAAGGTAATAAATTTTCCAAAACCCATTTTAGTGTCAGATATTCATTGGAATGATGTCGATTTCACAAAATGGCAAACAATCTGCCAAAACTTCATTATTTATTTCAGTGTAGAGTTTATTTCGTAATCAATATGGAAAGCATTCATCGGATCATTACACACTATGAACATTCCCCCCTACCAGAAATCTAACATTAAAAAGCATATGTATGTTTTTGTTTTAGCATTGGTAGGCCTCATGTACCACAAATATCTCAATGATAGGTGATAAAGTGAGGACCATGCCATCCAGGAGTACTTTTTAAGGTTATTTCCATGTAGTATAGGGAAAACATGGAAAAGGATATTCTATTGTAAGGACACAAATATTTTTTTATTGAATACTTGCATGACAAAGAAGGCAGTGACATACTACAAGCTAAGTGATATTTAGAGGTAAAAAAACAGTTAATCTAAGAATTTTTCTCATAGATTTTTGTAAAATTAGCTGAAACAAAGACATGAAAATAGTTATAAATTAAGATGTATTCATGATATTGCCAAATCTGTAGTATGTTGCTTTTAATACACTACTGGCCATTAAAATTGCTACACCAGGAAGAAATGTAGTTAACAAAATTATATTTATTGGACAAATATATTATACTGGAAATAACAAGTGATTAAATTTTCAAGAAATTTGGGCGCATAGATCCTGAGAAATCAGTATCCAGAACAACCACCTCTGGCAGTAATAACAGCACTTATACGCCTGGCATTGAGTCAAACAGGGGGAGTTTTCCATACAAGGTGCCATATTAAAACTGACTTGTTTTCACACCTCCAAATCCCGCTCCAAAAAGGGGGGAACTACATATTTATCGCCTTTCTTAGAGATCGCCAATTGACAAAATTTGGCGAAAAAATCTTGGGGCACTTCCAAAGGGAATATCCCCTGTAAACTGACAACTTGCAGTGTATCGAAGCTGCAAAAGTCTGAACTGGTAGTGACAAGTGATGGTGCTTTTAGAAAGTGAAAAATCTCTGGCTTTGCTTTAATTGATATTGAACTACTAATACAGATTTTTTTGATGTTGTGTTGTCCGTCCTAAAAGAATACAACTTTATATGTAGTGGAAACACCAAATTTGGTCTGTGATCTAACATTTCTATTCTAAGAATTGCTCTATTTCTCAAGGTTTCTCCACATCTAAAAGAAATTATGAAATAAATACAAGATTTGTATTTGCTATCAGAATTAGTGGTAAAGGTTTATCAGCAGGGAAAATATTGTGTTCAACTGTGAACTAGGCTTCTATTCTATCAAAGATGGCATTTAGAAGGCAGGAAAATTAAATTCTATCTACTATTTCATCAGCTGCCAAAATGTGCATGGATATGGCTGCAAAAGAAATCACTTCTAAATCCAAAGACAAAATTAAAAAATGTGCAGTGTCAGTTGATGTTACATGGCAATTTCGTGTACCATCAACACTCATTGAATGGAGTTATAAGTGTTATTTCAGATGACACAGGAAAAATTCTAGATCTGAAAGGATGCCATAATTTTACAGAATGTGTCATAAAAAATAAGCCTTTATGAGAATTACTGTTACTTAATAGAAAAGGTGTGTGCACAGGGGATCAGCCTTTTGCATGGAAGTCGTTGGAGCTTATATAATTTTCACAAGATCCGAAAAGCTTTATAAGCTTCATTATTCTGAATATATGGTGATGGCAACTCTAAAGTTTAGGAAGCAGTTGAAAATGTTTACAGGGACAATTGTTTTTTTAAATTAGAATGCATTAGACATATTCAGAAAGGAGTTGATACTCATTTAAAAAAATAAATCAACAATGAAGAGGCTATGTGGCAAAGGAAAGTTGATGGACAGTTTAATTAGCAAATTACAAAACTATTATGGAATAGCCATCAGAGCCAATGCTGGAAACTTATTAAAAATACAAAGTGCAACAATTGGAGTTCTGTTCTTTGCAGTTCCTGGAAAAAAAAATCCAATGTATAGACAGTGCTCTAGAGCGTCGGAAACTGGTGTAAATATCAGCAAGTTCTGGCTCAGGGTAAAACAAATAAAGAATTAAATGCTAACCTCCCTCAATAGATTGTTAATGTAATAAGATCTATTTATATGAAGTTGTGTGATCAGATATTATTGAATAAATGTCTTCATGGAAGGACACAAAATGTAAATGAAAGTTTTAATAGGATTTTATGGTCAATATTGCCAAAAAATAATTTTATAGAAATATAAATATTATAATTAGGTTCATATTTATCATTTATAAAAATTAATGATATTTTTTTTTAAGATACTAAATGAATTTAGAATTTTCTTGGTACCTAAACTGCTAAAAATTATGTTGCCTTCGATAAAAAGCACAATAATTCATAAAAATAACACTATTTGATTATCATAAAAACTAGAAGAAAAAAATTAAATGCATTTAGAGAAAAAGCTCTAATTTTGAAAAGAGAGAGGGTGTGACTTACGTGGGCGATGGTTTAAGATTTGAAAGTCTTTTTCTAAAAAAATATATTTTTCATAAATTGTATACCTAAAACACAATATCTCAAAAAAATTATGTATCTTTCTGAAATTTTTATTTGCTATATTTTGTAATGTATTAAAGGCAACATACTAAATTGACCATTATATGAAGATGATATAAAAATATATATAATTTTTAAAGTTTAGAGTAGTATCCTTATCAAAAATACGTTTACATTGCACAATTAGAGCATTTTTAAAAAAATAAGTATCATCATACATAGTTGCTTACCTTGAATATACACAGTCCAGTCACATTAATGTCACCACCTGCCCCAGAATATACACTCTTGTATATTCTGGCTTCAAGTGGAGTATGGAATGTGGTAATAAGTGGAATTCTTTATATACACTCCACTGCAATGTGATGCCACCTGCCTTTTGTTATTGGTTATTTCACGCTGACGTCGAAAGTTGGTGGTGGTCACATTAATGTGACTGGACTGTGTAATAGTATTTTTCAAGTAAATTGAAAACAAATAGTCAAATCAGCACAAATTTCCAATTTATTACTTTAGAATAACAGCTGTGTTTATCACATTAGATGCCACCAAGCCTTTTTTATAACTGACATCCTCTAATGTCATGAAATAAATGTTTTTATTTAATTTTAAAATAGCTAATAGGAATTTTTCTTAATTTTTAGCTACGAGCCAGCGAAAAAAATAATGAATTCATATTAAAGAAATTGGATTTATTGTTACAGCTTTAAGATATATAGGCAGTTAGATAAACCGCTTACTTTTCATAAATACAGTTTATAAATTACTTTGTATATAAAATAATGCCTTTTGCTAACTTCATCTGAGAATGGAAGGGATTAAAAGGTATTCCTAGAATAAAGATTCATCAATCGATGACAAATCAGTGCACAGTTTTTCAAATTTCATTCATTTTATATTAGATTATTTTTTATCTATATTTAAATATTTTTAATTAAATAAATTTAATTCCGTGCCAAATGTATAAACTTGCATCATGTTAAGAAATATAAGATTCTTAAACTGCAAAGAAAATTATAAAATGGGACCAAAAATATTAATGGTGAGTTCTATTTGGAATCATATTCCACAGATTTCAAAAGTTTACTTTTAAAAACAGAGTGCATTTGTATTTGTTGACAAAATATATCATTTTCTAGGATGAGGATATTCAAACATGCATACTTCAAAGCTGGAAGAGAAGATTTGCTTTATTACATTAAAGGATCACAATCAGTAAGATTTTAATATTCATATTCATTGAAATATATATAATTGAGTGCTTATTAACAATCATTAATTATAATTTATATGTAATGAATTTATTAAGGCAATTCTAATATAACAATTTAATCAAATACCAAATATGATTAAAAAGATTAATCAAATGTAAATTAGAATAGTACTATTATTATTTATTTTTCTCATAAAATGTAGTCACCATTATATCATGTAAATAAAAGGCATTTTCAAAATATAGAAAAAATATTTTTTCAAAAGTAACATTTCACTGTAGTAGAGCTTTGTAATTTATAAACTATCATTTTCTTCTTTTGTTTTTTAATATCATGAAAATAAAAATCATTTAACTTAAAATAAATAATAATAACAATTATTTGGCAGCTAATTTATAAAATGCTATTTTCGTATTTCATACTATTATATTATACTAATTTAGTTAAAAACTAATATAAATTTTATTCTTTAATATAACTTTTATTTCTCAACCAGAATTAATTTTTAGATACATATCTTTCCAGAGGTAATTACTGTCAACTGAATAGTAAAATTTTTATGGTTCAAATATTTCTAGAAATACAATCTCTGCACTAGAAAGCTATGAATAATTCAAAACTTTTAAGTAGAGCACCTGAGTCAATATTGGCATAGCATTGCATATTGCTATTATTTTCTCATTAAACTCAAATGAAATAAGTTAATGAATTGAAATTTGTTTTATTCTTAAATTTTTTTTTTTTTTAAAGTTATTAAATTATTTATAACAAAAATTGTTTTTTTAAATCGAATTTTGATTTTATATTGAAAATAATACTACAGAGGATGGTATATTTATTTTTGTTTGTGTAATAGTTTTTAATACATCTCAATAGTTTTGTAAACTAATTTGTTAAAGCTAATATATAAATTTTATTTATGACTGATTATTGTCTTAATGAAACAATTCAACATTTTAAATATGTTTATTGTAAAGAATCTATGTATATCAATTAGTTATTTTAATTTACTTTTCTACTAATAGAATAGTTCAAATCATAGAAGCTTTAAGCTTACAACAAAGTGTTTTAACTATAGTAATTTTTATTTTTCAGCAGAAGAAAGCCAATACACTCAAGGCAAGTACAGAAAATGAATTACCTCAGGATACAACAGCTATAAAATTGTATAAAGAAAGTGAATCACAGACTGTTGAAAATGCAGGTATAGATGCTGCACATCAAGAGAATGAAGTTATCTTGAGCCATCATATGAAAAGAAGGAAGGTTGAAATATCAGGTAAAGAATCAGATGCTAATCAAGCATCAATAGATAATGGTTCCATTCTGAATACTGGCACAAAGAAAGGGGACATAACCAATAAAAATATAGTTCAGAGTACAACTGGCGAGATTTATACTGAATCTCTTTCCAATTCATTCTGGGTTATGCCTGATGGTAAGAATACATTGCTTCAATTCCTGAGTTAAATAGCCCAATTTATTATAATGCTGGAAGAAAACGTATTTATGGAAATGCTGATGTTCCATCACTAAAAATCACTGAAAGATATCTTTTGGATTGCGATTCCTCAGCTGGCTCTTCAAATAAACATGATAAAGTTCTTTTCGCCAAAAATAATGTCAGTTTCGCCAAGTTGTCTCTTCCTGTAAATTTAAATGTTTTGGAAAACAAAATAAATGAAAATGAAAACACAAGTAGCATGCCCAAAATGAAACTTCAAAAGAATACTCCAGATGTATTCATGAAGAGGGATTTGGCTCCTAGTCACATTTTCAGACCAAACGTAAAATCACATTTTGATCATAAATGTCAAAATAAAAATCTCCAGAATGAAACGCGAATCTTAGGAAGAAATAAAGATAATAATGCAGTTGAATTTGACTGCAAGCATGGCAATGATCAATTTTATAAGCAGATTGATCAAGAATTGGGGAGTCATAATGATTTAGAAAACAAGAATGGCGAGATTAAAAAATGGGATGTGGAAAAAAATTCGTTTGAAAAGTATCAAAATGTGAAATATAACAACACTTTACAAAATACTGAAACTACTACACCACAGGAGTTAAATTCAAAATTATCTTCCGAAAGTTTATGCCGATCAGTTGTAGAACAGAATTCTTGCCAAAGTTCACTTTTATGTATTCAAAACTCTGAAAGCACGCCAGATGCGAATAATTCTGTTGAACCTGCTTTTGATCTGGACGATATTTTCAGGGAACCAGAAGCGAATAATTCTGTTGAACCTGCTTTTGATCTGGACGATATTTTCAGGGAACCAGAAGCGAATAATTCTGTTGAACCTGCTTTTGATCTGACGATATTTTCAGGGAACCAGAAGCGAATAATTGTGTCGAGCCAGCTTTATCAGGGAACCAGAAGCGAATAATTGTGTCGAGCCAGCTATTATCAGGGAACCAGAAGCGAATAATTGTGTCGAGCCAGCTATTATCAGGGAACCAGAAGCGAATAATTATGTCGAGCTAGATTTGGAACTGGAAGCCATTATCAGGGAACTACAATACAATAATTCTGCTGCACCTGCTTTGGAAGATGTTTTCTGGCAACCAGAATCATAAAATTTTGTTCAACCTTTTGGATCAGCAAGTTAATTTCAGGAACCTTTATTCGAATCTATTTGTAAATAGTAAATGGAGAATATTTCTATACATACTATTTAATATTAGAAATGACGATGTACTAATCATCCTTCTAAATATATCATTTTTATTAATTGTTTCAAGAAAATGTTATTTATCAAAATTTTTGTATTTTATGGAGGTTTTATTTAAAAAAAAAAAAAAAGTATTACTATTAGATAATGTTGATATTACAGGTAATATCTATGTACAATATCCACATATATCTTCATAAAATATATAGATGGAAAATCACTTTCTATTGACATTATGTAGTTGGGTTTATTTTCTTTATGAAGACAACTGCCTTATTAAAATATGTTGCGATATGCTTTTTTTTTTTTATGCAGAACAAATTGACTTTCTGTGTGAATTGTGTAGAATTTATTTTGAACATATGTCTGATGAAGAAGCAGAAACTAATGCAAATGTATAATTATAAGACCTTAAATTTTATGAATAATCTTAAAATTGTGATAATTTTTTAAATCATATAGCAATCGAAAAGCTAAATTCATTCTCTGTAATTTATGTTGGTTCAAATAAAGTGCTTGAATATTTTCCAGTAAAATTTGTTTATATTTTGTGTAATTTGTTTCTACATTAATTTCATAACGTAAATTAAATTTTTTTAAACTCAAATTTCTTTATGATCTAATTATTAATTTAGAAAATTTTGAATCACAGCATTTATTACTTTTACAAATAAATGATGTTGATGCTCAGAATGTATTCCCGTAGTACAGTAACCTCTCCTTATCTGGCATGTTCGAACAAATGATTGAGCATCAATATAGTTTAAAAGGGAAAATCAGATATGGTTCTTTAGATAAAAATTCAAACAAGTACATATATAATTTGCTTACACGTTTTCTGAGCCCATGTACATATAAATATCTAATATAAAAAGTTTGTCATTCTAATTGCGAGAGTCGCTTGCATTCATTCAGCACATTAAGAACACCTGCTGGCCTTCGAGAATATTTTCTGTATAATAGTAACTCTCCAAACATAATATGTAACCCATTTGAAAACAAGAACACACTAGGTAAAAATACAAGCAGTGTTGTGCTGGCATCTGGTTGTCAAGGTCAATAAATGCCCTAATCCATACAAAAACAAAGGATCATTGGAGCCAGATTATTGAAGGTGTACATTGAAATTTTTTGATAATAAAACATGAAAAGATAATCATTACTCACAAAGTATTATTAAATTATATTTCTGGAGACTTCTGAATCAGTCCCTATTATTGTAATAAAAATTTAATAAGTTAATTTAAAATTTTGTTTATTGTGCTGATTTTCATTTAATACATATATAGTAAGGTTTAGAACCGAAAGAAAACTATAACAAGGAAAAATATATATACTGAACAATTTAATATATTTTCATATACAAATATTTGTATACTCTGTTAATACTGGTTGATAAAAAAAAATACAGATTAGCTACCTGGCAAAGAATATTTGCCATCAAAATAAAAATATATATATTTGTGCAACATAGAGACATTTGACTAAAAATATTGTACCTTACAAAAGAAATACATTATTATCACTTTATTAGGATTTCAATTTAAAGAAATTTTACATTTATTAAAAATATCTTTAAATAAAATTTATGCATATAATACAACATATAGAAAATCTGGGACATGACTTTAAAAACCAGCCATGCATTAATTTCATAAAAAATTTCACAAGACAGAAAATTTTATGTAAAAGTATTTTACACAGCCTTTAAATCCCCACATTTGGATTTTTTCATATTTCTGTGAGTTACATAATATGATCTTCCAAGAAATCAATTTTATCATTATCATTTTTCGAGCTAACATTTTTTGAAAGTTAAATAATCCCTTCAATCAGCATTTCTTTATCAATTTCAGGAAAATCGGATGAATATATTTTTTTCCTTGTTATAATTTTCTTTCGGTTCTAAACCTTACTATATATGTATTAAATAAAAATCAGCACAATAAACAAAATTTTAAATTAACTTATTGAATTTTTATTACAATAATAGGGAGTGATTCAGAAGTCTCCTGAAATAATCAAAATTTCCAACAGAAAGTTCTTATAAATGTTTTAATTAAAACACCATCAACGAAAGATTTACATACATGTAAAGAAAATTAAAAAGTCAGTCTATTTTTACGAAGTACCTTGGCCGATTATGGCCTGAACTCCTAATCTGGCTAGATAAAACACATGGCAAATAAAAACACATTGGTAAAAAGAGGCAGTGAGCAAATGATTATGTCCATGTTAGTAAAAGAGAAAAAATGACAAAAAGGGGGAAGCAATAGGAGGAGAAATCAAAAACATGGCAAAATTAAAAACAATTAACTAAAAAGCAACGAGGCAATTAATTAAAGCATTTAAATAGTGCTTGGATCTTATTAGCTGGCTATTGGCGTTTTTAAGTTGATTATAGAAGTTATTTAATCCTCCTATCATATTAAAAATATTTACGAGTTCAGAAAGAACGTACAGAGCTTTAGAAGCAGAATCAGCAGTTAAGTTAGCAGTATTAGTATTATTAGGGAATAGATTGCTCTGAGACCGATGGTATGGTATTTTTCGGGGTTCCTTTGAAGAAACTTGCATAGGAGACACCCTCGGTGACTGGCCGGCTGTTGAAGGCAGTCCTTGGCGCTTCTTGGTTCTGATTGACCGGGAGGCGTGGCTTGGGGAACATTGGGCATCCTCTCCAAGCGGCGAGGTGCCCTATCTGATGGCAATTGATGCATTTTGGATTTTCGATTCTTTCTTTGATATGGCAGTCCTTAATATAATGTTCTCCCCACATTTTAGGCATCTTTTTTTTTTTGTAGCTGCACCGCTTTAAGCGGGCGTCTTAGATGACGTAACCGTTTTCCCATCAGTACATTCTGTGTGTTCATGTAATATTTACATTCCTTATGTAATATTTCGTTCGTAAGAGGGCGCTTTTTTGTTTGTCAAGTGTTTTTCGTCATGTATCGTTTGTTGAGTAATAAATGTCGTACAAGAACGTTGTGCCTCTCATCCTTTTCACCCCTCAACAGATGGTCCGTCGAGCCGGAGGCAAAATTCCAGCAGACATACTTTAGATGAGTGGGGAGGTCGACTAAAGCGTTCGTACTCAACAATTTCGAATATTTGCTCAACGGAGCTAAAATAACGTGCGTAACATCGCAAATCACAATCATATTGCATCGTAACAAAGTGCGTAACATCGCAAATCAAATCATCAAATCATATTGCATCGTGCATCTCAACAAAGTGCGTAGCATCGCATCTCACAGCATCGTACTTACATTCCGGAAGGTCACGAAACCACAACATGGAAGATCTTCTAAAACACAAGCGAATTATCAAAGGTAAGCTAACCCGATTAATTACTAAAGTGGATAATTTACAAAATCAAGAAAATTCTATTTCTGTTTTTGAAGTGCATGAAAATAGCGTAAATATTTTAGATATTGAAATAAATAAATTAAATAATGATATTCTTTGTTCTTGTTTAGATGACGAATTTGATAAATATGAACAGGAAATGCATGAACTTTTTTTCTAAATTAACTTCATTAAAAATTACGTTAAAAGATGAATTAAGGAAACTCAGAAAGAATGAGAATAGTTCTAATGCATGTCGAAGTACAGTTAATACTAATGTAAACAATTTAAAACTTCCGCGAATAGAATTACCAATATTTACTTCTAATTATATTGACTGGATCTCATTTCGTGATTTATTTCTTGCCAGTGTAGGAAATAATGAATCTCTAAGTGATAGTCAGAAATTACAATATCTTAAGCTTTCTGTGAAGGGCGAAGCAGCCACTTTATTACATTCAATTCAAATTTCAAATGAAAATTACGAAAAAGCGTGGAGTGCACTCACTGAGCGTTACGAAAACGAAACCGAAATAATAAATGCGGCATTAAATAAATTAGTTTCCCAGCCTGCATTAAAATATGAATCATCATCAGGCTTAAGAAAATTAATCGATACAACACAACAATGTATTGACACATTAAAAATCCTTAAACAGCCTGTAGAGCATTGGGATACAATAATTATTTTTCTATTAAAGGGAAAACTTGACTCTGAAACACTTCGCACATGGATTTTAGAACAAGCAGGCAAAAACTTCCCTCTTTCCCCGAGTTCAAAGGGCATATCTTGAACCACGCTTTAGGGCTCGAGTTGTTGACAAAGTGCCGAAAAGGGAAACCAGATGCTTCCTCTGATGTTAGGGGGAACATATACAAAAAAAGTAAATAATAATTCTGCGTACTCTTCACAGATCGTAGCGAATATTTGCACTTATTGCAAAAGTACCTTACATCATGGATTATTTAAGTGCGATAGTTTTTTGGAACTCCCTAACAAAGAAAAATGGGATACTGTAAAAAAATTAAAATTATGCAGTAACTGCTTAAAGTTCAAAACACATACGATTGATAAATGTCGCGCAAGCTTGTGCAGAATCTGTACAAAACCTCACAATACAATTTTATGTTCGAAGGATTCAAACAATTCAAGATCTGATACACACACAGAAAATGAACTTCCTTCAATTAGTAGTAATAACGCAATCGTTCCCGTCACACAAGCGGTTTTATTGCCTACAGCAATTGTTTATGTCAAAGACATTAATGGCATTTCTCAACAATGTAGGCTACTTATTGATTCAGCCAGTCAAGGCTCATTCATTAGAGAGAGTTGCGTTAATTTATTGCATTTAAATCGCACTAAGGTAAACATAAGCGTAGACGGTTTGAGTTCACAAAAAGTAGGTAGAGTTGCAGGTTCGGTTAAATTACAAATAACATCACAGTTTAACAAAAACGCATCTATAACTGTTGATGCATTAATCATGCCTAAAATCACCTGTGACCTTCCTCAATGTCCAGTCGATGCATCTGTTTTGACAACATTCAAACAACTGCAGTTAGCAGATGTCAACTGTCATCAGCCTGGCCCAATAGATATTCTTTTGGGCGCCGATGTGTTCGGTGAAATTATGCTTAGTGGACATTTAAATGTTTCCGGACTTACTGCTTTAGAATCAATTTTCGGTTGGGTAATTCTCGGAAAGACAAAAGGCATTTCTCAAACCATTATATCTAACCATGCTAGTTGCAATGCAGTTGAGTTTGAACTTGACAAATTTTGGCAATTAGAGGAAATTTCAAACATAAAGCCTTACACTCAAGAAGAAACAGCTTGTGAAAATCATTTCATACAGACTTTCTCTCGTGATTCAACAGGCAGATTTGCTGTTAAATTTCCATTTCGTGAATCCAGTGATGAACTTGGTTCTTCTAGAGATATCGCTATACATCGTTTGCATCAAATTGAACGTCGATTTGCTAAGAATCCATGTCTCTTCAGTGAATATCATAAATTCATGGAGGACTATTTGAAACTTGTTCATATGGAATTAATTCCTGAAAATGAGATAGATGTTCCAGCCAATTCCAGTTTTTATCTTCCACATCACCCAGTTCCCAACAAAAGTGGTGACAAATTTCGCGTGGTATTCGATGGATCTGCTAAATCTTCAACTGGTGTTTCTCTCAACGACAAATTAATGGTTGGTCCACAGTTACAAGCGGACTTGACAACAATACTCATTCGCTTCAGAATGCACAAAATAGCCATGACAGCTGATATAGAAAAAATGTACCGGCAAATCAGATTAAAAGACTCAAATTTTCAAAGAATAGTCTGGCGTGATTCACCTTTTAAACCAATTCAAGATTTTCGATTGACGAGAATTGCTTATGGCACCGCATCAGCGCCGTACCTTGCAGTCAAATGTTTGCAGCAGTTGGCTATACAAGAAGAACAGAATTTTCCATTGGCATCTAAAGCAGCCCTGAAAGACTTTTATGTCGATGATTTGATGTCTGGAGCTAATTCAACTACTGAAGCTCTAGATCTACAAGCACAATTGATTCAAATGCTGTCAAGTGCTGGACTTGTTTTGAGAAAATGGGCTTCTAATTGCAATGAACTCACGAACTTGATTCAAGAAGATTTGCGTCTACCAAATGCTTCTTTAAGCATTGATGATGGCACAGTAAAAACTTTAGGTATCCTGTGGCATCCAGCCTCAGATGTCTTCTCCTTCAAAGTCAATTCATTGTCTCTTGAAGGTGCCTTAACCAAAAGAACACTTCTTTCAACAATCGCAAAGACTTTCGACCCTCTTGGATGGTTGTCACCCATCACAATCCAGAGCAAACTACTCATGCAAAAACTGTGGAAATATCAGTTGCAGTGGGATGAAGTCGTTCCTCCAGACATTGCAATTGAATGGAAGACATTATCACAAGACATACTATTTGTCAAAGACTTCAAAATTTCAAGATACTTATTTCTTGATCCAGACAACCAATTTCAACTGCATGGGTTTAGTGATGCCTCAGAAAAAGCGTACGCAGCTGTAATTTACTGTCGTTCTGTGTCAAATACAGGACAAATCAAAGTTCAGCTAGTAATAGCCAAAACTAAAGTTGCACCACTTAAAACCATTTCACTTCCTCGATTGGAATTGTGCGGGGCACTTCTATTAAGTAAATTGATGGAGTTTACTTGTAAAGCATTTGACATCCCTATATCGCAATCTCATTTTCATACGGATTCCACAATCGTACTTGCCTGGATAGGATCCCATGCCAGCCGATGGAAAACTTTCGTGGCCAACAGAGTGGCGAAAATCCAGACTTTGTCTTCTCCTACCCAGTGGCATCATGTTAGTGGAAATGAAAATCCTGCTGATCTCGCGACCCGTGGTGTGTCATCTTCAGCACTACTTACCTCAGTGTGGTTGTGTGGTCCAGAATTTCTATACAACGAATGTTCTTTCCATCCAGAATCTTCTGTGCCAACATTGAACGATTCTGTGTCGACATTGAACGATCCTGTGACTGAAGAAAGGTGTTGTGTACAATCAACTATTGCAGCCAATCATTCACCAAATTCAAATGATTTATTTCAGAAATATTCATCTCTTTCCAAACTGAAACGTGTAACAGCATATTGTTTAAGGTTTGTTAATAATTGCAGAAATTCAAAAGATAAGGTAACTGGTTTTTAAATACTAGTGAATTTACCAATGCTATAAATGTGTTAATCAAATCAGTTCAATTTATTGTGTTTAATAATGAGATCAATGCATTAAAAGGAAATCAAGCATTATCCTGCAGAAGCAAAATTTTGTCTCTAAATCCATTTTTGGATAATTCAGGTATTCTCAGGGTGGGCGGTCGCTTGCGACATGCAAATATCGCATACGGCCACAAACATCCCATCTTACTGCCAAAAAGGCACATTTTAACTGATCTCATTGTTAGATATTATCATGAAATTCTCTTGCATGCTGGTCCCCAACTTGTACAATCTTCTATTCAAGAACAATATTGGATTATAGGTGCTAGAGATGTCATTAGACATTTAATCAGAAAATGTGTAAAATGTTGCAGAATTAGAGCTTCTATAACTAATCAAATGATGAGTGACTTGCCAATTACACGTATTTCCCCTTCTCCGACATTCTTGCGTTGTGGAGTAGACTACGCTGGTCCATTCCAAATTAGAGCATCGAAGGGTCGAGGTTCAAAATCATTTAAGGCATATATAGCTCTCTTTGTTTGTTTCACTACTAGAGCTATCCACTTAGAATTAGTAACTGATCTTTCTGCAGATGCCTTCATTGCAGCTCTCAAGAGGTTTATATCCCGCAGAGGCAAATGCAGTGATATATACAGCGATTGCGGTTCTAACTTTGTTGGCGCAAAACGTAAGCTCATGGAATTTGAAAAACTTTCAAAATCAAACAATTACAATCAAAATGTAACCAATTTCTTGTCTGATAATGGTATTAAATGGCATTTAAATGTTCCAGGTGCACCACACATGGGTGGTCTCTGGGAAGCTGGTATAAAATCAACAAAATATCATCTAAAACGTGTTGTTGGTGAAGCTAAATTAACATATGAAGAATTTGAAACATTTTTAACACAAATAGAGGCTTGTCTTAATTCTAGACCTTTAACAGCAATTTCTAATGATCCAAATGACCTATCAGCGTTAACACCTGGTCACTTCATTATTGGAAGGTCATTGACAAGTATTCCTGAGCCAAATTACATTGAGTCAAAAATCTCATATCTTACTAGATGGCAACTTATTCAAAAAATGGTTCAACAATTTTGGAAACGTTGGCACAATGAATATCTATGTCGATTGCAACAAAGACCAAAATGGCTTTTACCAACTAAAAATTTTCAAATCAATGATCTGTGTCTCATTAAAGATGATAATTTGCCCCCAACTAAATGGAAAATGGGTAGAATAATACAATTACACCCTGGTCTTGATAATATTGTTAGGGTTGTAACCATCAAAACAGCAGATGGCACATTTAAAAGAAATATCACAAAATTATGTATGTTGCCAGTTTAAATTTTATTAATGTATGTTAATTGTGGCATTGCATTTATTGTATAATCAGTGTATTTCTATTCAATATTCATTCAACTCCTTTGATTTCATGTATGCATATTAGTGTGTAATGTAACACTTTTATATTCATTCATTGTTGAAATGTTATTTCAAGGTGGGCGGCATGTTCAGACCGTAACCGTATGTACATTCCTTATGTAATATTTCGTTCTCCGTAAGAGGGCGCTTTTTTTTGTTTTTTCGTCAAGTGTTTTCGTACAAAGTCATGTATCGTTTTCAGTTGAGTAATAAATTTGCGTACAAAACGTTGTGCTGACATCATCTAGTTTTTATTAATTTTTTACTTTAGCATTACTGTGCCTAGCGCAGTTGGTGGTGGACATGAACCAAGCTCACTTACCCTTTTTTTCGGTCTTTTTAGTCTGCGACTTTTAAATTAATCTCCAGCTTTCTTGAGGGCGTCCATGAACCAAGCTCACTTACCTTTTTTCGGAGTCTGCGCAGCTGGTTCAGCGAGGGCGTCCATGGAGGCTTTTATGCTGGTTCCGATTCCACTATCGAATCTGTTGCTGGTCAATAAATCGCATCATCATGTCTTTGGCCTTCTTCTTGTCTTTAAGGTGCGCCTCCGCTGCAGTAATTTGCTGACAGTGATCGGCTTCCGAGTTGTAGAACGGCACGGTGGTCAGTGGCGTTGGTCATCTCGACTTCAATGGCAGCGCCGGGATCGGGTACTTCCAAATGGCCCTGAAGAGGGCCGTTCAACGTCGTAGAACGAACTTCATGGTTGGTAGGGAAATCAGCTTCAAAGTTGTTGCGAAAATCCGCTATCGTTCTGAGTAGATCACCCATCTGGGAAATCCCCCGGAACATCCTTCGATACGAGCGAATTCAAGTTTCCAATACACTCTTCGACCTTAAATCTCGGTTGAAGTTCCCATGTACCTATACGAATCAAATACATAAGTTTGTCAATCTCGAAAATTAAAAATAAGATTTCGTCGTTGAATTTTTACAAATTCACTGTGAAGTATTCATGAAGCGTTGTTATTGTAGATTATTACGGAGATCCTTGGCCGCGTAGCGGCCACTAGCTCCTTCTTTGTAAAGTGTTGAAACATAGCGGTGGTCTCATGCCCTTTGAGTTAATAAGCAAAATAGATAATTAAATGCCCTTTTTTTTTTTTTTTTCAAAAAAGAGAATTATTTATTTAATAAAATTATAAAATGAAAAATATCAAAAATGTAGATGTTGATGGAATCAGTTGCATGTAATAACCCCGAATGACAAATTAGGAGAAAAGCGAACTTTTTCGTCTAGGCAGTTGTAAGGAATTAATTTAAAATATTTAGAACAGTGCGAGGTCTTTTGCTATGTTTGCGGGAAGAAATATCATAATCGTAATTTTGTAGGATATTTAATACAGGGTTATTAATTTTTCGCATATCATTATAGAATTTAGTAGAATTTTGTGAACAAATTGTCTTAAACTTGGAATCGAGAGAGCTCGTCTAATATCGTCATTACGAAAGTACCAGGGTGAATTCGTTAACATTCTGAGAGTTTTTGTTCTCAAGCCTTTGAATAATTTCAAAATTTGAACGCGCGACAGAACCCCAAACTGGGCTTGCATAAGCTAATACTGGACGAAGATAAGAGAGATATATTAGAATTTTGAGATTAAGAGGTAAAGCTGAATTTCTATTGATTAAAGGGTAGAGTTCATGAAGCGTGCGCTCATGCACAGTTCAGCGCCATCTACCATAAAGCAGGATGCCAGACTTAATTTTAATATATTTATCAGGTTAAAAAAATTTTTTTTTTTTCAATATTTCAAAAAAAAAAAAAAAAAAAAAGGTTCTAAAACTACATTTGCTTTAATAACAATTTACATAAAAATACACAATGTACTATTTTAATGTGTACTACACGATGTACTCTTTTTATTTAACCTGCATAACGCCAGGACATGTCTGCTAGTAGACATTAAAAATATAATATATTTTAAATATATAAGATGGAAAATTTAAACTTAATATTTAATGTATACAATAAAATATATTTAAAAAAAAAAAAAACATGCAAGCTTTTTCAAAACACATTTGAAAACCTCGAACATTCCTGCTGAAACTAAGCATCACAAATCCAGTTCGGATAGATTCTACAATAGAGTTTAAGGAAAGAGTGGTTTAGTTTGTAGCTCTATGGTCATCTTGTGCACACTTAAGGCTAAACAGACCGGGACCTACAATTTAAAGTGGATTCCGAACCACTAACAAACATCCATGCCAGGATTAGAACCTGAAGCCTGGTATACCAAAAGACCACAGCGTTATAAACAGCAGAGGAACATGATTTAAAAAATGAAAGCAAGTTCTCAGTTAAAAAGAAAATATTTTTTTATTATTAACGCAATATTTAGTTGAAGAATTAATTTTTGAAATAGATTTCTTTTGAATTAGGAAAAAAAAAAAAAATTTGATCCATAAAAATGCAGACGATATCTTGAAAATGTCTATTGTAATATTTTTTATAACATCAATAAAAATTTAAATCTCAATACTAATCATTAAAAATTATTTATTATAAAAAGGTTTCATGTTCGAATGAAATTAAATACATATACACATACTAAGTATATATAAAAAAAAAAAAAAAAAATTGAATGTCTATTGATATTTCATAACTAACTTATATGTATATATACTAGCAGACCCGGCCACGCGTTGCTGTGGCTTTCTAGTATTTCGTTCAATTATTAGATACTATAATTGGTATTGTTAAGGAAGTGATTAGTAAAGAATGATGAAAAGTTCAAATTAAGCTTCAACGAATAGAAAATGTTTAATTTTTATTAATTTAATGAATGAGGTAGATAATGTTGATTTTTAACACTGTTTTATAATTATTTTACCTAATTTAATTTTTAAGAATCATTACTTTCATTACAAACAAAATTATTACATTTCTTAGAAAAAAATATTGATAATCAAATCAGGTTATACTTACATACGTTTGATTTATTTCTCATAAAAATAATATAAATTTCATACAATATAATTTTCACAAAATTTAAAGCAATACATAAAACAATAATATTTAGAACATGAGAATTTTACGGTTATGTAGTACAGGCATCGAGACACGGCGCCATCTATTAGATGCAGGAAATAGGTAATTTATGAGCATTATACCTTTTATAGATAAGATAAAATGTAAGTCACACAATACGTTGTAGCACTCGAAATTGGAAACTTTGGTCCGCGATCTTGCTACACTGCTCGAAATATGAAGATCATCGATTTTGCATTTAAATAAGAAAAAATCTGAATAAAAACTATCTAATCTCTCAAGTTGGAACAAAACACACATTTACAAAAAAAAAAAAAGTTAAAATCGGATTGCTAGTTTCGAGTTCATCCCGGACAAACATCGTGACACGGGAATTATATATAATAGATATATATATAGAAAAACTAGACAATATATAGATATACTAGAATATATAAACAAAAACTCCGAAAATAAAAACACTCAAAAGAGAATAGACAAAGAACTTTTTAGAAAAAAATCAGTACATGTCAGGGATTGAAATCATCCTCTTGCAATTATTACTTTTAGAATACTCGATAGCAATTGTGATAATGTGTATATTCATCTCACATCAATATTTAGATTTGGTGGGAGTTTTACAAGTTTTCTCTCATACAACACGTAAATAAAAATCAGTTTTCTCTAAAAATCCTTCCTGCTGGCAAAGTCCTTTGATTATTATCCGTCAATGATTGCTCGTGGTACACATAAGTAGAATAAAACGCCTACTGATGTGCGGCGAAAAGAATATGTGTATATATGTGATTGAATGTGTCAAAATTATATATTATTTGTTAACTTCTAATTTTTTTTTTAATTTTCAGAATTATAACCTAAAACAATTTTTTTATGCTCCTTTTCAACACAACAAATAAAATGCATTAAGATGTTTTGTTGCAAGTGGCTATACTAAATCAAATCTGTCAGCATATAATATGCTGAAATGTTATCCTCTGTTATTCTAGAGCTGCTCTGTTAGCTATTGTTTCTAACAATAATCCTAAAACCCAAGACATATTGGATTGCCGTTATCATCTTGAAAACCTGGCACCACTTGAAAAAACTATAGTCCTCCAGTGGATTCCTGCCCACTGTGGGGTTCCAGGCAATGAGAAAGCCGACTTCCTGGCAAAAAGGGGCTTTAATCACACAAAAAATATCTCGTCCCATACCCTTCCACTCTATCAAAAATCTCATCAAAAGATCAATTAAAGTCCGCGCTCAAGAAGACCTCTATAACCGTGTTTCCCAAAGTCCTGGAAGAATGCCATCTCAAATCTATGTAATGTTCCAAGGCGTAGAGCAGTCGCTCATTTCCGACTAGCCACTGGACATGACTGCCTGCGTAAACATCTTTACAGACTCAAAATTGTTCCTTCCCCGATATGCACTCTGTGCAGCTCTGGAGAGGCCATGGACTCCACGCATCTACTTCACTGTCCTGCTCTGTGCAAGACTT
Organism: Caerostris extrusa; assembly: GCA_021605095.1. Classification (NCBI taxonomy): domain Eukaryota; kingdom Metazoa; phylum Arthropoda; class Arachnida; order Araneae; family Araneidae; genus Caerostris; species Caerostris extrusa. The sequence continues at coordinate 43,337 of BPLR01004243.1, read as the reverse complement.
TTTCTCGCCGAGCGATATTGGGAGGCTAGAGAAATGTTAGATTAATGAACTCTGTTGCAGCATGTTTTGTTGTTTTCTCTGTTCTTTTTTATTTTTCGTTGTTCTGTAACTGTTCATAATCTGCCATTGGAAATAAAAAAAAAAAATAATATGCTGAAATAAATATATATATTATTGAAAAAACGCATGAAAACGTGAATTGTACATAATGAATTATATGCATATTATAAAAAAAATGAATTTACTAAACACTGAAAATTCCACACCAGGCAATCTGACTATCAATGCGAGATGTTTAAACACATTGTCACTATCACTATTGAGTCTCATCGTTTCAGAAAGCCGTGATTACCACAATGCCACTAACGGATTCGAACCTCAGCAATTTTACGTGCTTGCTGCGTATGTTGTCACGAGTCGGGTTATTTTTTAAAGTTTTATTTATTAATATTTTATGAAGTCAGATTATGATAATGTTTCGTTTTAGAAAAAGAAAGAAGTCAATTATTTGTCAAAAAATATAATGTTTTTAAATAAGATAATTTAGTTAAATATATACAAATCTTTATTAAAAACTTAAAGCAAATGAAACAAAAAAAAAAATTATTGATTTCTTGTCCATTCTCCGATCTCGTTCCAGCATCATCAACATAAACTTTTTTTGAGCAAATAGATCTATAAAAAATTTTAAATTTCTAAGGAGGTCCTTAATTGAAATTTTATTGAACATCTCGTAAACTTTTTCATAATAATTAACGTCTTAAAAGTTGACGATACTAGAAAGAACAATTAAATAAAATTTTAGTATGTTACAATTAAATTCCACTATAAAAATAAGGAAATGTGAATAATATTTCATATTTTTCAAAAAACATTCACAAAAATTGGATTAAAACTATGTTTTTAATTTGGGGGAAGAAAATGTCTTTCGACTGGTGCAAACATTTTGAAAAATATTAATTAGAATGCGAGATAACGTTCATTATGCGAAAGTAACATTTAACATTGGGAAAGTCAATTTTTTAAGCTCCTATATCTGCACAAAAAATGCTAAATCGATTGCATTAAAACTGTCTGGTTTTATAATGAAAAAATGTTGAGTTAGTAGTTAAACAATCGGGCCTGATGGCCGAGTGGCTAGCGCTCGGTACCACAGGTATCAGGTTCGAATCCCGGCGGTGCCATGGATGTTGTAGTGGTCCGGAATCCACTTTAAACCGTAGGTACCGGTCCTAATAGCATCGCAGAGCGTTGCGGGGGCATTGTTACTCCACGTCCGTGGCTAATCTTCAAGTTACATGCGCCCCTTGGGTAATGCAAAGTGAGTAACGTCTGCACAGCCCTTATGGCATAAAAAGATCACGGTCTCGCTTGCCAGCTGCATTAGAGGAAAAAAAAAGTAGTTAAATAATCATGTTGATTAATTTTGTTAATCAACTACATAAGTTAGTTCCCTTCGGAGCCATTTCCAACGCGACCACTTCTGCGAAGATCTATGCTAATTAAGGATGTTTTATTTTTGGATGAGGGGAGAAGGCTGACGACTGTACAGATATAAGTAAAACAAAATTTTAATTGAATGCAAATTTTTTTATTGTATTTTTTTACAATTTTATTCATAAATCATTAAGATTCGTAGATATATTCGAATTATATTTTATTTACAAGTATCAACCAAGAACCGTTCAACATGTAACGTTTAGTCACGCTTATCTAAGACATTTCAATTCTTTCCAAGAACTAACTTTCCAGAATATCTAAGTTAATACTTGCAGTTTCAAATATGATTTTTGCTTCAAATCGTTGAAATCTGCCACAAGATTATGGCACATGAGGCTTTTAATGAATTTTCTTTTAAAAACTGGACCGTTATTTTTATTTATTTATTTTCGTTTTCTCTCTCTCTCTTTAAACTCCGGTAGGCTGAGCATGTTTTAAGAGTGATTTCAAAGAACTATTTTTGTTTTTCTTAAGATTTATTTCTTGCCTTTCAAGCTGTTAACAACAATGTTCTTTTGTTGTATGATTTACTACTCTAGTACTTGGGATGACGATTATGTCGGAATCCATTGAAGAGACTGAAGGAAGACCGGCTATTGTTGTTGAATCTCCTTTAAGCCCTTCATTTACCGAAGTATCCAACATGGATATTGAGGATAATGTAAACCAAATAGTGTTTATTCCTACAGAACTCACAGATGAATAACAGGTGGGCGGAAAAGTTCGTAGGCTTATACATAGATAGCGCTACTAGTATTAAATCCATATGATTTTTAGTTAACCCTAACTTTCAAAAGTCATGTGTATAAATTTGACAGCTGTTGCACTATTAATATGTGAGTTATAGCATTTTTAGTGAAGCAACTTTTGTTAGTTTGAAAAAAATGGATAAAAAGGAATTTCGTGTGTTAATAAAGCATTGCTTTTTGGGCGAAAAAAAAAATACTATTGAAGCCAAGGCTTGGCTTGATAAACATTATTCGGACTTTGCACTAGGAAAATCAACCGTAGAGAAGTGGTTTGCTAAATTTAAACTAGGAGAAATGAGCACTGAGGACGATGCACGCAGTGGACGCCCCAAAGAGGCTGTTACCGACGAAAACATCAAAAAAAGTCCACAAAATAATTTCTGATAACTTAAAATGAAGTTGATTGAGATAGCTGAGACCCTAAAGATATCAAAGGAACGTGTTGGACATATCGTGAATGAATATTTGGATATGCGACAGCTCTGTTCAAAGTGGGTGCCGCGCGAGTTCACAATCGACCAAAAACAACAACGAATTGATGATTCTAAGCAGTGTTTGGAGCTGTTCAATCGTAATAAACCCGAATCTTTGCATCGATATGTGGCAATGGATTAAACATGGCTCCATAATTTTACACCGGAGACAAATGGACAGTCAGCCGAGTGGACTGCACGTGATGAACACTAAAAATGCTATAACTTCACTAAAAATGCTATAACGCACATACTAATTGTGCAACAGCTGTCAAAATTTATACACGTGTCTTTTGAAGGTAGGGGGCTAACTAAAAAACATATGAATTTAATACTAGTAGCGCCATCTATGTGTCAGCCTACGAACTTTTCGGCTCACCTGTTATATATTTTAGAATTAATTACAGTTTCGAAAAACCTACCAAGTTAGAAATTGTCTTTCCTTTCTCGGCAAAAAATTCCGGAAATCAGCAAAGAATATGATTGACTCTGAGGCGGATCGGACAAATGCCGAAATCGCCAAACTCTACTGCCATAGAAAAGATTTGTGGCGTGAAAAGTCTTCAAATTTCCACCTCTAAACAATATCAAGCAAAGTTGTAACAGAAATATTCAAACTCGAAGCGGACAGCTGGTAATATCTGAAGCTGAACCTCAGGCCAGCATTGTCCCAGCTCCTACTATTCAACATGCAAGAAGCAAATCGCCCATGAAGAGGACATCCCAGCGACCAGTGGACGAAGAAGACTTTCATTCACTACCCAGACACCTGATCAAAAAGTAATCAAAGCTCTTGTTAATCAAGACATCAGCATACAAAACTCCTTCGCCCCTGTTGGGAATCTTCACTCAATTCCTTATCGGAATCAAGACGCACCAAGAGCTAGTACATCTCCTCCAATATATTTCCAGCCGACAAATGATTGGAGTTCAACGCTGAATATCTTGAAAATAAAAGTGCCACAGCTTTATACAAAACGCACTGGCAGTTTCATCTGCAACTTCCTACCGAAGATGATTTCAGACACCTCTTCATTTCGACAGCAGAAGGACCTCAACTTTAAAAATTATATGTTAAAGCAAGAGAATCCATTCAAGATCGTCATTCGAGGACAGTAGTATTACCGTGCTAATAACTGGTCCACTTGCTACGTGTCCTACGCGTGTAGCGCATCAAGAACTCGTTCGCTTGTAAGGCGTGCTATGTGTGTAACGCGTTAAGAACTCGTACGCTTCGAAGACATGTTATGTGTGTAAGACGAGTAGCACGTCAAGATCTCGTCTCAAAGATGTGTTAACATCTTTCGCAGAGACTGAGTATAAGAACATTTTCGAACTGCGAAAGTCTAAAACTGTTCATCCTTAACAGCGAACGGATCTTAACAAGATTTATTTCACCATCACGTCTTGGAAGTCATTCAGTTGTTAACACAACTTAAAAAATGAGTTAGTTATTAGCATGATAATGTCCCGATCGCTTTTTGCTTTCAACAATTTTGATGCAAGATTTAAAATAGTTGTATAATTGCATCATTTAGCCTGTAAGATGTCCCAACATCATATACGAAATTATAAATGTACATATGATGCTGTTGGAACAGCCTACAGGCCTCCAAAACGGAAACCTGTAAAAGAGTAATTCATTTATGTTACAATTTGACATTAAAAATTCAAAAATATAAAATTATTCCGACATCGACTCAGGCTTTTGTTCCTAAGTTCGAAATTTTATGTCATCATATAGAAATTCAACTGAAATGTATAATAAACAGGACAATCTATTTCCGACATCGACTCAGGCTTTTGTTCCCAAATTCGAATTTTATGTCATCATATAGAAATTCAACTGAAATGTATCATAAATAGCATGACAATCTGTTTCCGATATCGACTCAGGCTTTTGTTCCCAAGTTCGGAATTTTAAGTCACAAGTTCGGATATTTTTTTTGTTCTCAAAATTTTAAAAGCATACAATTGTAATAAAATCATTCGTTATTCCATAAGATGGGGCTGATTTCGCAGCCTGAAGAAGCACTACCCACAATAATTAAAATATCAAACACAATAATTATTATCCACAGTGCTCTTCGGGTCTCCACAAGGAGGTACCTGATCTTTATTTACAAAATACAATAAGGAATCACAAACCATTCAGATTAGCAGAAAGTATACATGTTAATGCTTGTAAAATATTATATGCTATACAGAACAGCAAAACATTAAGTACGCATGTTAATATTGTGATATATAAAAAATGATATTATATGCTAATCAATATAAAATAATGAATATTTAATCAAAATTGGTTTCTATTAGATAGTGTCCATATGATAAAGAATTAATTCCATCATATGGTAAATACTTTTATCATAATATGCTGATAAACCTATTTTATTTTGTATTACAGTATGTTACAATTCATGTTTTTTGAAATTATAGAACATTGCTTTTGTCTTGAAAAAGTTTCTTCCAAAATTTTTCTATAATTTTCTAACGTAAAATTACGTGCCAACACCAACTCGTTTCAAATGAACTAATTGCGGAGGGTTTCCAGATCCACAACAAGCTTACTCGTCTATCAAAATTCAAGACGAAGGAGCTCATGCCTCGATAAAAACATAATCCTACAAGTGAAGCAATCTACAGAGTTCACTCCTTGAAATTCAAATATCTATAGAAGCATACTAAGGACGACCAAAACCAAGTCAGTGCCGAAATTTGGAGTGGTTTTTCCATTCCTCGAAGGTTTGCAGGCTTCCGTAGAAGTGTGTCAGGTTTGCTGAGGTTCAAAACTCTAAAAAATGTGATAGATTCTTAGAAGAACCTTCACCAGTACAAATTGTGGAAGTGACCATGCGGCTAACTGGAGGTTGCCCTAGATCTAGAAAGAAGCAAGCCCCAGCACCTAAAAAGAACCAAGGCAGAGTACCACGTGTTTCTAACCGTCAATTAACAAATGGGCTACAATTTGCGAATGTGATCTCTGGCAACATGAGAGTCCTACCATGGCCTTCAATCAGAGAAAAGAAACCTAATCCGCCTATAGAAGAAGTGAGGATACTACAGCCCGCACCATTTTGTAATCATCATAACTGGCAGTATGCCACAACCTGAGATGCCCCTTGACTTGACTCCCTCCCCCTTCCTCCTAGTCTAAGCATTTAAAGACTGTCTGCCTCAATTGAGGAATACTACAAACTTGCACTACCGTGCATACTTGATTTCAAGGCCTATGTGCGAATTTCCTATTCATTTATTTTACAATCTATCTATTTAAAAATTTGCATTAGTTAATTGATTATATCATATCTATCTATTTAAAAAATATGCATTAATTTATTAATTAATTATTCCCTATCCATCTATTTAAAAATTTGCAGCTACTCAAAACTGCATCGTGGAAAGCAATTTAATTGCATTCCAAAATGCATGAGGTAAGAGAATTTGTTATTGAGCAGAGTTTTGACGTAATTTTGGTCCAGAAACCGAAATACGCCCTGGAGTGATCTCACTGATCACGAATTATTGATTCTATCATTTTGATAGAATCACCCAATATAATCAAATAGAAGGATGTACTTGTGTAACATTAAGAATTCAATTGATCACCACGAAGTTCAGTCACCTACTCTTGATAAATTGTTGAAGCTACTATTATTCAAGTTAATTGAAGGAATTTACCTCTGATCTTAATTATTTCTATTCATGTTGTTCCTAATCGTCCAGGTGGTTTCCCGGTGGAAGATACAGACAGAATCCTTCGATTAGAACCTAATTTGATCATAACTAGCTTAACGCTCTTCATTCTGGCCAAGACCTCAGTAAGAGGGCAAATTATTACAGTATTTCTTTGTATCGGTTTATTTGCAACCATCGAGGATTGAAAGTTGTTGCCCGTCTCATACCAACTAGATTTCACCTTCGATAAAATCGCAGAGGAAATGTATTAGACCTAGCGATTTTTAAATTCATTCATTTGAATTACTCTATTGATGTGGAAACTTATCTTGACTCAGATCACCTACCCATTATTATCTCCTTTGAGGTGAATCACTGGACGATCCAGATAAATTTGTGACAAATTGAGAAAACTTCAGGTATTTGCTACGTAGTAAGTTCACCCTAATCTTCATTTTAACATTCCAGCTAATGCCAACCGACTTATTAAGGATTTAGGGGTGTCTCTTGAAAATGCTTTCAAAAGACTGCTTCAAACCTAGGTTCACTCCTCCAGGGTTAAATGTTCAATCATAATCAAGAATGATATTCATGATACACACTGACTCGATCTTGACAACGGTCGAGATATCCTGCAATCCGGATCAGCTTTTACCTAAAATGTTTGGAAACAAAAAATGTAATTAGAAACTTTTTCACAACAACGAATGGAACACAAGACAGAGGCAGTATCGAATATTTGAGAGCAAAATACTCGAATATTCGATTCTTAAACGCTTGAATCAACACTGCAATAAAAACAATATCTTCATTCCTGAAATTTTTGGATTAAGAAAAGATTTCAGTACTAATCACCAGCTCTTACGTGTTAATGAACTGATCCGCGAAGGTTTTATAAATCGAAAATCTAAGGGAATATTATTTCTGAACGTAGCCAAAAGGCCGATACAATTTGGCGTTATGGCTTGAATGATAAGCTCATGTGACTTGGTTTTTCTGATCATCTAATTAAACTAATACATTCGTGGAGTCTGATGGCCGAGTGGCTAGCGCTCGGTACCATAGATGTTTGCAGTGATTCGGAATGAATCCACTTTAAACCGTAGGCCCCGGCCTAAGATGATCGCAGAACATTGTGTTGTGTCACTCGCGTCCGTAGCATGTCTTCAAGCTACACGTGCCTTCTGGGTAGTGCTAAATGAGTAACGTCTGAGCAGCCCTTGCTTATGGCATAAAGATTACTATCTAAGTATTTGCCAGCTGCATTAGAAAGAAAAAAAAATCCTAATACATTCGTGTCTTTTTTTCCTGTAATTTCAGAGTACGAGTGGGTTGCTCTTTCTCCAAACTTCGCCCAATCAGGAGAGGTGTACCTCAGGGATCTTTACTTTGACTCGCCTATTTTTAATCTCTATAAACGATATTAATAGGTGGGCCAAATTTTGCAGATGACACAGCAATATTTAGCCAACAAAAGCATGCCTCCTGTTTACTCGGTAGCGCAATATTGATATTATCAATGATGCCACCATTTATAGACAGCGCGTTCCCTGGGTTATTAAATATAAGTACATAGGGGTTAGTTTAGTTTAGTTAGTTTTGTGGCAAAATTAACCTTTTCTTCCCAAATTTCCAAGTAGTTGCCAAACAACTACTGCGAATAAAACGCTCAAAATCCTAATTTCTCGAAAGAGCAGTCTAGCGATCAGACACAAGCTTCTGCTCTACAAATCAATCCTTCAACCAATTCTCTTATATGATTGTCCAATATGGGCTTTCTCCTCAACACGAAAATCTTCGGAAGTTGCACGTTTACCGTAACAAGCAAATAGCCAGTATTGTAAATGCTCCGTGGTTGGTGCATAGGAAATAGATCCACAAAGACCTTGATCTCATTATGGATTGTATTTTAAAATTTTCTAAGCATTTTCATGAGAAATGCCCTCAAATTTGTAACGAAGCTGTTCAAAACATTCCTGTGTATCATCCTGGGGTTGCTAGCTCCGAAAAGACGCCTCATGCATTCTATGACAAGGCGTATGTTTGGTTTGGTTCGTCGCTCTACGGTCATCTTGTGCACCCTTTAGGCTAAACAGACCGGGACCTACAGTTTAAAGTGGATTCCGAACCACTACAAACAGCCATGGCACCGCCGGGACTCGAACCCGAAACCTGTGGTACAGAGCGCCAGCCACTCGGCCATTCAGGCCCGACAAGGTGTATGAGTCGTATGGCGTTGAGTTTGTGCACTCTACAGACAACAGAATAGCTGCTGTTATTGATATGAGGAGCTATTTTTTACCCTTAAATTTTTAATTTATCTTTTCTTTGAAGTGCTATACTTTAAAATGTTAAATACTGGCAATCTTTTATTAAATTATTTATCTATAGCAGTGTTTCTCAAAGGGTGCCTTCTGCGATATTCCAGAGAAATACATATGTATAGTTACTCTTTTTTTTTTCATGTTAGTTTTCCTATTCAAAGATAGCTTTCATTACAAACAATAACCCTTTTGGTTGCTTTTTTCTTCACACAAAAGTAGACAAAGAGCGGTAACTTCGATGGTTAGCTACTAGGAGTGCTAGTGTCTATGTGATTTTTAATGTTAAAAAATTTCCATTGCAGCCTCTGAGACTCCGATGTCTGTAAGTAGCAATCTGTAGAGTTGACCACCTGAATACCAAATTGTGAGCCGTTATTAGTAAATGATTATTTGTCAGAAATTTGTATATAGTGCACCTACAATTATTTGTAGATTTTTAAATGCTCTCCGACTTGCCCCTAATTGTACCAGCTTTTCTTTATTTTATCATCTTCTTAATTTTTGTAATTTTAAATTACTAATTGTAAACTTCCTTTTTGTTTTTCTTTCATATTTGTTGTAACTAAGTATTGTTAATTTTGATACATTAATGATCATGTTAATTTTTGTGCATTCATGATGATAACGGGAAATTTTTAGCCCTTTGATACTCCACAACTAGTTTGAGGGGCCTGAATGGCCTAGTGTCTGGCGCTCTGTGCCACAGGTTTCGGGTTCGAGTCCCGGCGGTGCCATGGATGTTTGTAGTGGTTCGGAATCCACTTTAAGCCATAGGTCCCGGTCTCCTATAACTGCAAGAGCGTCACGGAGCAGAAGTCTAGACTTCTACCTACGGGTGCTCCATCAGAACAGAGCTGCACCCCTCTTCCATGAGGGATACGACAACAACAACTAGTTTGAGGTAAAATGCTTTGCGTTTTTACAAATACATGACTGCCATCATATTTTTTTAGGTCTTACTGAACGTCAAATTAATTCTGTGAAGATAATTATCGTACACTCTGCTTATATGATTTTGATGTTTTCATGTTAAACAGGGGCATAGTAGACCACCCCTTTAAATTTATTTATTACTTACAGAAGACAGCAATAAACTTATTGAATAAAACAATAATAGTAAAGCAAAAATGTATATTTTCTTCTTTTCTTTTTAAGGATACTGAAAGGGGGGAAAAATTAAAAGCACATATTAGTTAAGAAAAACTGCATTCAAAAATTCTTCAAGTTCTTTAGTTAGGAGAAACTGCATTCAAAAAATAATTGAATAATTTTCTGAAAAAATAAAAGTTATTTTTAAAAATTAAAAATGATTTGTAGGCATCTATTCTGTAATAGTGTTAATATAATCTTGGACAGAATGAACCATCCTTTGACAGTTTGGTTTGGTCTGTCGCTCTACGGTCATCTTGTGCACACTTTGGGCTAAACAGACCGGGACCTACAGTTTAAAGTGGATTCCGAACCACTACAAACATCCATGGCACCGCCGGGACTCGAACCCGAAACCTGTGGTACCAAACGCCAGAGCGCTAGTAGCCACTCGGCCATTCAGGCCCCCATCCTTTGACAGGGCACGGTAGACCCTAGTCAACTATACTTATGATCTTTAACCTGCATATAGAATGCATAAATATTTTAAGAAAGAAAAAGAAGTATTTAAAAGTACATGTACTCAACTCACAATAAGAAAAATATCAGAAAAAATTGAAGAAACATCGAAAGTCCATGATAATCTAATTATTGCAATAATAAATTAGTTTAAACACGAGGAAAGATTATTAAATATTTTTAAAGAAAAAAATATTCTGGATAGCTATCAGGAGAGAAGCCAATAAATAAATAAAAACTACTGTAATGGTACAAAAGAAAACAAGAGAATTTTAAAAAAGGCATAGACAGTGATTCAATCATGTGCCATTAAGCTATCCAATACTTTCAGATAAATACAATAATAATAACGGAATAAAAACATCAAAATTCAAAAATATGTGAAATTTTAAATATATATATAGAGAAAAAACTATGAATATATCGTTTAAAATGATGAAAACTTTCCATATATGTAAATGAAACAGGCAAAATTTATTTCCTCAAAAATTGGCAAAAAAATCCATTTTTTATAGATATCAAGGCCAATATTATCTTCTCACTGTTCTTAAATATATCAATGATATTTAAGCCCTCATTTACATATTAAAATTTTGATATTGTTGTTACTTATCCCACTTGGTAGATATCTAATCTAGACCAAGCCCACGAACCAGTATGGACTCATGGTTGCAGGGGGAAGGAAGCAGCTTCTGTTGTGATGGAGCACCTGTAAAGTCTGACTTTTGCTCCGTGACGCTTTACAGTCATATGAGACCAAGATCTATGGCTTAAAGTGGATTCCGAACCACTACAAACATCCATGGCACCGCCGGGACTCTAACCCGAAACCTGTGGTACCAAGCGCTAGCCACTCGACCATTCAGGCCCAAATTTTGTATTCATTGGATTTGTTTTATCTCGACATCTTATATAGTCCAATAAATTTCTATTTGCTTTTATATTAAAATGACTCTCTTAATATATAAATGGAAAGCTACATCTCCTCTTCTCATTAAATAATAAAATTATGTTAGTTCAGCGATTTATACAGAGGTAGAAAATCAAAAAATGATTTTCATACCAGTTACGTAACAGGGCAAATTGCATTTTTGTAGTCGCTTTCAGTGGTTTCATGGCAGGGCAAATTACATTTTTGTAGTAGCTTTCTCTCCCACTATATAGTTTCATAGAAGTATATTTTTACATTGACAGTTCTTCTTCAGACTTCAAGGTATATACGAATTGATTTTATATTATTTAGTAAATTTAGCAATTTAGATATAATTTAGCAATGATATGAAATAAAATTGCAGGATTTGTACCGAAATTAAATTAAACTCAATCTTTCTGTGTGATATTCTAAATTCAATACGAAACTAATTTATTGATGCACATATACGAAGAAAATAAGAATTAAAATCGAATGTTAAGAATTAATTTTTATTTAAAGCAAAGATAATAAAATAATTTTTATTTAATGTACATTAATAAATACATCCATTATTGAATTCGAAACATTTCAGTAATGGATGTATTATTAATACTTTTATTTTTTAAAGCCTAACATTTTTTTTTTTTTTTTTATCCTTCTTGAAGCATCGAATATTTTGGAATTCTTAGCAATGGATATTTTCAATGAAAATATTGCATCAATTTTTAATGGTTTTCACATAAAAACATGATTATTAAATTAGTTAATAGAAAAAAAAATTATTAAATTTTACTCTGAATTTTCTTTTAGCATACTATTTTTACATTAAATGTGCTATTTATTTGAAACACAAATTATTTTAAATAAGAAATAAAATATTCATTTAAAAGTAACAAAGGCTACGAGTTTCGATTGAATAAGGGGTTAAAAAATGCCTACATGTTTACAAAAAGTTATTTCTATTTGTATAAGCGAAAGTAGTGTTTTTTTTTTTTTTTAAGTTTTAAAATTAAATCTAAAATTATATGTATCCAATTTTCAAAAAAATCATAATGTAGCACAAAAAACCCAATATGTCATGCATAAGCAGAATGAACAATAATTATGTATAGGTAAATAATGGATAAATATGTTTTTAAATATTATGTAACAGATCTTATTTTTGAGAATTTTATTATTTCTAGATATAACACAGTGGTAGATTTTCTAACCACAAAAATTCCCTGAATTACATAAGTGGAAAACAAATGTGCTTACGCATTCGAGTAATAAAAGGAAAATAAAGAATTGCTTTAATCCTTCAAATGACAGATTGCAGCTAATTTGTAAAATATTATTAAAAATTAAATTATATTACAATATTATTTAACAAGATAATAAATAAAAAAGGGACAAATAAAACATTAGTTGTAGATAAAAATTCAAACATTTTTAGAAAAAAAAAAAAAAAAAATTATGTATGGTGATTAATAATTTACAAATGTAAAATATTAATAAAATTTGAAATTAATTTAAATTTAACACATTTATTTGAAATAGTTATTGCAGACATTTAGTAGTATATGTTCACATATAAATTATTTATCCTATTTGTTTCTATATAGAATAATAGATGACGCCACGATATAGATTAGAATCATTAAAAATTTTTTTCACCCTATGATAAATGTTGAAGTAATAAGTAAACCCTACCGCCAGTAGAAATGCCATAAAAGCAGAACTCTTGCACCATTGATTAATTCTCACCCCTTCTAATAACTATCTTAAGAAGTGAAGCCTGAAAATAGGCTCATTCATATTAGGCTATTTTTTAAGGTTAATAAAACCAAATAAAGGAAATATGTAATTTTTGGCACAGAAATTTGACGTTTTTTTTTGAAGAATGTAGCAAGGGATGAATTTTGGCGCAAAATTTCCACCCGTTTGTATTACATTCCAAATGTTAAAATTTTCACATATGAATTAAAATTTTATTATAATAAAATTACCGAAAAATCAGAAAGGTTCAAACAATAAAGACAACCTGTTTAGGGAAATCTGTACTTTCATTTAAACAGGAAAAAAAAGGACAACTGTACCCCACTCTTCACCAATACAGTCTATAGCATTGTTGACTTTTGCAAGATATATTCGATAATGTTCAGTTTTTGCAGTGTGCAGTTATAAATAAAATGATTCTCACTAGAGGTGTACTTCTAATCCTTAAAGTGAAAAAAAAAAAAAAATATAAGGCCTTTGCGACAGACGTGGAATGCCTGTTCTATATTATATTCTGTATTTTCAAGATTTTACAAATTTTCTTCCATACAATACATAACTACAGACATACTTCTCCAAAAAATATTGCTTCGATAAATAGTTACACATTACAATTATGTTCCTGTAGTTATTTACTTATTAGCTTCTTATTACATAATAAATTTAAAGATTATTGAGAAGATTAAACAAACAATCTTAACAATCACATCACTGTTGAGAAGTTTTTTTTTTTTTTAATAGTTTTCCAGCATTAAATCTATATGAAACAGGTGCGCAGTAGATCTACCTCCCCATGGTGCACCTGGTAACACTTTTCAGTGGCTAAAAGATCTACAACTTGGCATTATGTTAGATTAATGAACTCTGTTTCGGCATGTTTTGTTGAATTCTCTGTTCTTTATTTTTCGTTATTCTTTTTTTTTTTTTTTGCTGTAACTGCTCATAATATGCCATTGGAAATAAAAAAAAAAAAAAAAAATCTCTATGAAACATATTTTGAAAAATTGTCTGTTCATAGAAGTCTCTTTAGCAAGTGCCATTGTAGTAACAAGTATATATATAATTTTCCAAGCATTTAGCTTAATTGTTTAAAATTCTTATTAATAATTGTAATATATATATATATATATATACAATTAAAATTATTAATAAGAATATTATACTATTCATTTTTCTTGGAAAACCTCATTACTTCTTAATATAATGAAATATGATCCATTTTTATATTAAATATTCCATCTGAAATCTACTTAAAAAAAAATTGAAAGTTAATAAAGTAAACTTGAAAAATTACTGTTCAATTTATTAAATCAAATTCTTAAAAAAATTTATGATTTTTAAACAAAGTCAAGTCAGCTTCATTTTAAAAACTTGAAAAATTTGTTTATTTTTCTTATTAATATTTCTACAAAATTCTCCTTTGTTCAAAAAAGGGTCTTGAATTAAAAATGGGACAATTAGTAAATAAATCCTAACATGTTTTCCTTTTCTTTTTCTGAAAGTAGATTTCAAGTTGCAATAATTACTGTGTCCCATTTCGGTGTGAGCAAGTGATTGTACCAAGTTCAATTACGCATACAACTACATATATTTTTATATTTAATTATTATTTAGATAATATATAATATTACTAATTTATACATTTGTTTTCATTTATGTTTTGAGCTTTACAAAAAATTAAATGCATATAAACAAATCATGAAAACTTTTTTTACTCGTATATGATCAATATCGTAATTTTTTTTTTTTTTTTTTTTACAAATGAATTGGAATGCATAATTATGCACTTTAGCCTCCTTTTAGTATCAAATGCAGGGGTGGAAAATCAAAAATGATTTTCGTAGCAGGGCAAATTGCATTTTTGTAGCAGCTTTCAGTGGTTTTCGTAATAGGGCAATTTACATTTTTGTATTATCTTTTCTCTCTCAGTGGTTTCGTAGCAGTATATTTTTACATTAACAGTTCTTCTTTAGATTTCAAAGCATATATTAATTAATTTTATACTATTTAGCAATTGCATGATTGATATGAAATAAAATTGCATGATTTGTACCGTAATTGAATTACACTCAATCATTTTGAATGATATTCAAAATTCAGTACGAAACTAATTTATTGATGTATTTATAAGAAGAAAATTAGAATTAGAATCAAATGTTAAAAATTATTTTTTTAAATGCATAGATAATAAAATAATTTTTTATTTAATGTGTATTAATAAATATACATTAAAACATCCATTACTGAATTGGACATATTACAGTAATGGATGTATTTATTAATATTTTTTGCATTGTTTAACAGCTAACAATTTTCTTTAACCTTCATGCAACTTCGAATATTTGAGAATTTTAGCAATGAATATGTTTAATGGAAATATTGTACCAATTTTTAATAGAAAAAATGTATTAAATTTTTCTCTGAATTTTCTTTTGTCATGCTATATTTACATTAAATATGTTATTTAATTAAAATACAAATTATTTTAAATAAATGGTAATAAGAAATAAAATATTCATTTAAAATTTAAAAGTATCAAATGATATGCGAGTAAGAAAATTATATCGATATATTGAGTAAGAAAAATAAAAATGCTTATATATTTACAATAAGTTATTTCTATTTGTATAAGCAAAATGGTGTTTTTAGTTTCAAAATTAAATGTAAAATTATATGTATCAAATTTTAGAAAAAAATACAAAATTCACAAAAAATATAGATTGCTAAGAATTCCAAAATATTTGAAGTTGCAAGAAGGATAAAGAAAAATTGCTAGATGTTAAAGAATACAAAGAATATTAATAAATACATTCAATATGTCATACATAAGGGGAATGAACAATAATTGCATATAGATACATGTCATAAATATGTTTTTAAATATTATTTAACAAATCTTATTTTTGGGAATTTTAATATTTCTAGATATAGTATAGTTGTAGATTTTCTGTAGAAAAAAAATTGTGCTGAAGAAATTCAGTTCAAGTAATAAATGGGAAATAAACAATCGCTCTAATTCTTCAAATGACAGATTAATAATAATTTAAAAATTAGCTGTAAAAACAAAAATATTTTAAAATTTGGATATTATTTAACAAGATAATAAAAAGGGACAAATAAAACATTAGTTGTAGATAAAAATCCAAACAGTTTTAGAAATTTAAAAAATTATGCTTGGTGGTGAATAATTTAAAAATGTAAAATATTAATTTATATTTAATACATTTATTTGAAACAGCTATGGTAGAAATATTTAGTAGTATATGTTCACTAGCAAATTATTAATCCTATTTGTTCCTATAAGGACAACAGATGGCTTCACAAGAACGCCAGAATGATTTAAAAATTTTTTTAAGCCCTGTGACAAATGTTGTTAATGCAATCAATAAATCATATCGCTAGCAAAAACGTCATAAAAACAGAACTCTTATAACATTGGTTAATTCTTAACCACTCTAATAACGATCTTAGAAGATAAGCTCATTCGTATTATACTATATAATATAATAGACATAGGCTCTGGGTTACTAAATCAAAATAAAGAAAATCTCATTTTGGCACAAAAATGTCAAACTTGCCGTTTTTGTAGCAAGGCATGAATTTTGGAGCAGTTTGGCACAGACTTTCCACCCCCTGCAAATGTTGTACTAAGAGTATGGCAATTATAAAGAAGATGGTTTGAATAATATAATCAACCTTTGTCAAAGGAAAAAAAGATGACACTAATGAGAGAAAAGATTTTAAAAAGTCATTTTTTTTAATAATAATCTTATGGCAATTGTAACTTTTCTGTTCTTACAGTATAATAATAGTGAAGACTATATGGTCCAAAATCATAAGTGAAGAATTCTACAAAAGACATTTAAAATGGTAAAATTGTCAAAAATTTAGTTGTGATAGTGCAAATACAATAATAGGTAACATTCAAGCCTAACTGCTTTTTTAAAAATATAGCATTTGTCTGCATATATCAGGAAAATGCCACTTAATATACCTTGCAACACAAAAGTTACTAAATACAGTTTATAATGAAACTTTTCAAGATTCATATATACTATTACTTGAAAAGTTAATAGGAAAAAATTAAGATTAATACAAAATGTTTTGAATCCTAAAACTAAATCACGAAAGCTATTATAAGTATGCAAGCACAAATGTTATTGCTCTCTCGCAAATGTTGTACAAATGTTATCATCAAGCCAGTTTGCTGCAGTTTAGATGGAAATTAACTACGTGGATGCAGCTTTGTTTTCCAGCTTTCAAGAGAGCAGAATTTGTAGCTGAGCCTGGTGTTTGCTTTTAGTCACCCAAAGAATCTACAACCTTGTGAAAGACGACTAGAGGCTCGCTCGTAGGCGAGATGATAGGACACACTTTATGAATTCAGACTGCAATACCCAGAAACAGCCAAACATTCAGACAAATGTATCATATCTGGACATGGTTTTGGAGTTGTTTTTCAGCAATGTGGCTGATAAGAAATTGTAAAATATGAAATTTTGATTAGTAGTCTTGTTAGAAAATAAATGTTTTAGACCAAATATCTCAACAGATGTGATCTTGGCTGTTGCTGAAAAAATTCAGATATCATAATAAAAATTTTATCAAAAAATAAAAAAGTACACAAATAAATAAAAAATAATAAAAGAATAAAAACAGTTCCAAAATGCTAATGCATAAATCACAACATAATAAGCATACAGAAAGATACTTAAGATTCTCATAATTACTTAAAAAAAAAAAATCAAGTTATGTTTATGTTTTCCTCGTCAAAATACACAGTAATAAAGGCCAATATCTTACTTCCAGCAATGGTTTGTGAATATATTATGTTAAACACAAGATTAACAAAAAACTATATATATATATGAATAGAAAAAAAGTCCCTAAATAAAAGATAAAATAAAAAAGGATAAGACAAATAAGCTACAATGCTAACATTTAGGGAAAGACATCCATTAGACTAAAATATATTTTCTGAAATTAAACTTATTAATATTGTATACATTCTCACGAGAAATTATTCAATACTCATAAATGAAGTATTCATTATACATTTCTTGCATATAATACTGCAAAGGTACTATTTTAAAATTCTAAAAATATTTCCTCATTAGAGCTGATCTTGTACTGAAAAAATTGCATCTTTTCCTTAAAATTTTATAATGTAGTAGAAGGTGCTAAAACACTTCAAATAATTGAATGCACAAGAATGGAGAAACAATTTAGGCATATGACACAATTATAAGATGCTTATTGAATACACAAGGAAAATTTTATTAAATATAAAGATAATCTTTAATTTTACATTCTGTTCATTAGCTTTTTAAAAAAAATGGTGGGGAAGCGACTTTTCGTAGCATTAAAATTTCCAGCCTCCTGAAATAGGAAGCACACCACAATCACGATAAATGTTGGTGCTAGTTCTATTAGAGATATTATTTTCAAGAAGGCTTTGCTGCACAAGACCTAGAATTTCTTTCTTAGCCTGTTCTTTACGAGTAGAAGGAATTTTTCTGAGAATTGGGAGCTGCTCCATCAGAAACTTATAGTCTTCATCATCTTTAAGATCAGATATAGACACAATCGAATACTTGGGGGATTTCCCGAAATAATCTATATCTAGGAAGAGGAGGAAAAAATATTTTAAAACCTTATAAAACATTTTCAGACTTCAAATACAAAGGATGTTTCTGAAACACCATCAAAAATAGCTTTAATTTCATTTATATAAACAGTGTCAGAAAATCTTCAATAACCTCTCATTTCATTTTCAAAGTTAATGACACTTGAACAGTCTTTTCTATTGTTTTCAAAAATTGAACAGATACATTTCATTTAAACCAAATCCTTTTAAGAAGTAAATCTTCAAAATGAAATCTTGTATTTAAGTTTAAAATACATTTATATCAATTTTAACATAAATGCTACATGCAACTATGCATAACATTCTGAAAGTACACAATGCATAATTAAATAAAATAGAGAAAGAATTAGCATAAAGAGAACCTTAATAAAATTCCTCAAGAAAAGTAAAGTAATAGTCACTCCTCTAATAAATATTTAGAATTTATAGAAAATAAACTGTTTAGATTTTACAAAAAAAGATGTTTGGGTAAGGGAAATTATTGAAAAAACTGAATAAAATTAAGTAAACTCACTGGTCAGTGTAATTATTAATTATTATTTTTTTTAAATTAGCTTTGCTAATTTTTAAAATTCAAAATATTGATCAAAGCTGTTTAAAACAAGAAAATTTACTCAAGATCACCTTCTGAATAATTAATAATAAATCATCTGTTTTATTAATTCTTATAAGTAGTTATTCTACTTGTACTTGCCTTGCCATTGGAAATGATAATAATAATAATAATAAAAAATAATATAAAAATGTTATGAACATAAATGTAAATTCCTGAAGATATTTCAAACATCCAATAAACTTACGAGGTTTTAATCATGATAAAATCTATCTATTAACCAGGAAATTTTTTTGCGATTAATTTAATAAAATTTTAATCTCTCAAACATTAAAACTGTAAGAATTTATCTTTTTAATATAATAGACAACATGAAATTTTATACATCTAAATTATTTGAAATGAATGTTAAATTAATTTTAGGTGGAATAAAATTATCAATTATCAATATCTACTACATACATAATATTAATATTGAATAAAATTATTAAAGCACAGAGAACGTGGAAATAATAGCAATATTAAGTTAGATATTAAATAGAAAAAATAATTATATTATTAAAACTTAAATATTTAGCCCATATATGTTAAACTTACTCTCCTACTAATAAAGGAAATTATTGTACTTTAACAATTTTATTTAATACATAATAGTAATTCAATACATACGTGTGGTACGAGTCATTAATCTAGGAACTGTCGCTATATTTTTGATAAATGTATTTGTCACTTTTGGCAAAGTAGTAATATCAGATGCTGTTTTAAGGACTGGCATTTTAGGAGCTGGCATGACGTAATCATTTGATTCTTTGGTTGCTAACTTGACCTAGAAGGGAATTCATTAACATTGTCAATGCTAATTAAAATAAATGTGTACCATCATTTATGCTTTTGACTTATGAAATAACATAAGTGCATTGGAGCAGGTTCGAACAATGTTAAATAAAATACACTCATTGCTCAAGACACACACACTAGCATAAAATATATTAGAATATTTCTTAGCATTGACATCTATTGTTTATATGTTTTTTGAAAACAAAATATACAAATTTGATAAAAAAATTTAAAATTAAATAATGCAATTTATACTAAACAAACAAGCAACAAAATAAAATTTATATATTGGGTGGATAAATAAAATCAATAATTGTAGTTAAGAAGTACAATTGATTTTTAAAAAAATGATAAGATTAAATATTCAGTCACTATAAATAAAATAATTTTATTCATCATATATTCAAATAAATATTTTTTTTAAATTTGACTGATAACTGCAGTCTTGGATCTACCTTTAATATATTTTACACTAAAATACAAATAAATTATATGTAGTCTATTTACTTTAAATGTACAAAAATAATATACTATAGACATTGGAATGACCACAATTAAACTTTCTACTAGTGATCAAGTCGCATCGAGAATATAAAAACCACATTTTAGTTACAGCCTATAATTTTTTTTATAGCAGATCACTAATATTTTAATATATAAAATAAAACTGGCTTTAGTTTCAAAATAACATTTTGTTAATCTAACCGAATACTTCCTTTGTTAAAAATAACATGTCTAGGCAGATATGTTCATTCCAATATAAATTAATCTAATTTTCAGTCCTAAATGTCATAGATAAAAAAATAAAAGTCATTTCTAGTTCTGGGAACAAATACTTTTTGTGAAAAATAAAATGGGGAAAAAATAAGTACTAATCAGTGAATAACTAAAGAATCTAGAAAGGAAACAAAATAATAAGTCATATTATATGTGGTTGAATAAGTCTTGGTTAGTGCCATCTCTGAAATTATCCACTTATAACAAAAAGTGACAATTATTAGTTTTACAATCTCCACTACTGGATACCATTAAACGAAGCTTAAGAAAAAGTGATATTCTTTCAAATATATAAGAAAACTTAGAATTAACATTTTTTTTTCTTCTTTGGATATTTTAAAAACATTAAATAGTCAGAGATACTTTAAGAAAATAGTCACAAATTTTTAATATTACATATGGTAATTTCTTCATCTTGCTTCTACTATTCTACTTTTTAAATTACTTATTTATGTTATATTTTTACTAAAAACATTAACAATATAATTAGTATATCAAATTTCAGAAGCAATTATGTTAACAATAGTATTTATAATGTATAAAATAAAAATATCAACTGCAGCTATCAATAATGCATCAATCGTTTTTTTTTTTTTTTTTTTGTAATGATAAAGATATTTTGAATGTAATATTGAAATTTTTACAGATATGCAAATATAGATGGCTTTTTTTTTCCTTCAAGATTTTACTAACATTTTAAAGAAACAAAAATTTCCAAAAATATAAAGGCACAAATTTAGAATTTAAAGAATACCATTTTTTGTAAATAGACAACAACTAATCTAAAAAAGTATGCAATAGGCTTGTAGTAAGAGATTAATGAAAGAAACAATCACAAAAATACAGTATCCCTCTATTTTGGATATTGCATGCACTTTTATTTTTCATTTTTTATGTTAACATGAATAGTAAGAAATGTACAACAAATAAATGGTAATTCATGCCTGCAATTTTGAACAGTAAAACTATATTGCTTGTTTTAGTTCATATTTTGTAAATTAAATTTTCCTTTTTTTATTTAAAAAAAATAACATTAAAAACTAGATAAACTCGTCAGTAATACCTCTTTTTTTCTTTGTTTCCTGACACGCGCTTTATAATAGTTACTTGCTATTTTTACATCAGACTGCTTCTTTTGGGGTAATATTTCACTTTTTAAAAGTGCTTCCTCCGAAGAATTACGTGACATTGCGTCTTATATTTGTGAAGTTCTCCAGCAATGCTATAAATCAAAAATTATCTAAATGACAACATAATCGTTGGTCGATTTAATATTCGTTGTTTGCATTGTGATTGGCTGAAATGATGTGCATGTAAGGGAGAAAGGAAGAAACCTGCGCAGGAACGATATCACGTGCAGCTGTTTCGATGGTTAAAAGATAATAAGCTTGGATAGGAAAGTTGAATTCCTGTCCACATTCTCTAACAGAATAAAAACAAAAAAAAAAAATTTTTTAAGTAATATATAAGTGGCAGAAGTTAAATAATTTAAAGGCAATAAATTAATTAAGGGGAAAAAGAAAGTAATTATATAAAACTTTAAACTGGAAAAATAATGGTGATATAAGTCCAAAGGAATAACAGGGAAATGAGTACATAAATGCTGCTGGACGGTAATGGCGTCAGATGACTTCGTCTTATACGAAAAAGAGGAGGCAAAAGTATACATTAGTCAAGAAGCCAGAACTTGAAAAGACTCGAATGCTCAATTGCGCTTGTGTAAAAGTGATTTCAGGATGATGAATAGATCAGGATGATTAATGAAGGGACTTCATTGAGTTTCGAAATATTATGGCGGTTTAAGAGATAAAATCCATTTGATAGTGGAGTATTGATATTTAACAGTTCCTTCATTGGGGTTTAAGAATATTTAGGCTTTAATTAGGTTGTTATTATGATTGATGAATACTTGAAAAAAAGGTTCTAGAGGTTTTCGTGATGAAATCTTCTATTTTTTCAATATTTAGGTCATTATAAATTGTATCATTACGAATATATCAGAGAGCTCCAGTGATTATACGACGTATTTTGTTATGCAGGATTTGAATCTTGTGACGGTTAGTTATAGCAGAAAGTCCACATATTGGGGCAGCATAGGTAAGAGAAAGTCGGAAGACTTATTTGTAGAATAGTACCTTAATTTGAAAAGATAAGCTCCGAATATGTCCCCAACAATGGTAAGCTTAGGTGAATTTCATTCCAGTATATGGTTTTTACAGTTTCAATGTGCTTTCGGAAGGTTAATTTTCTATCGATGACTAGGCCAAGATATTTAACATCATTGACTAGGTCTATCGGATCATCAAGAAGAAAAATTATTATCACTTGGAGACCTGACATTTCCTTTGTGGAAAACTATTGCTTTTCATTTAACAGTCTTGATGGCAATTCTGCATGAGATCAGTCATTTTTCCAGGGAGTCTAAAAATTTTGAAGTGTTCTGATTATCAAGTTGACTGTCTCTCCTTGAACTAACACAGCTGAGTCATCAGCAAATAGATATGTGTTAACGTGTTGCTTTTAGGGAGAGAGGAGTCTTAAGTGAAAATATTATATAAAATAGGGCTAAGAAGCTTCCTTGTGGAGTACCAGATTCTATTCGTCCTTTCTAGATGAAACCCCTTCTATAATTGCTTAACAAGTTCTATTTTGAAAGTAATTATAAATGAAGTGAACAGGAAAGTTTAGCTGGATCATTTACATACGAGGCCATCATGATATAATCTGTTGAAAGCCAGGAAGACGCCTCGCGTGAGGAGATTGTGGTTCATTCCATCGGTTATGATGTTAGTTCTCTTTTTTCGTCATTGTTAGAACATTCTCTGACCTGAGAGGAATCTACACTTTCCTTAAAATTTCGGTTTTTAATTTAGACTCTTTTCGTAAAAATAACATTTTTGTATATATCAACTAAATTTCCATTTGTAAATAGACTCGCCATTTTTTTTTGTTGGAATAAGCAATTTTTTGCTGTAATTTACCCGTTTTTAATTGAAGCCAGACCTGGTGGATGAAAAAGTTGTTTGGAGTAATTTCGCACAACATCAAGTATTACCCCATAACAAAAACAGACATACTGTATAATTTTGTATCAAAAATCTTCTATCTATTGGGCAGTTTGTATATATACGAATGCTTTAAAATTATACGCGACGTATTAATTAAGTATTTTGAGTTAGGCTCAGTTGAAAACAGGCATTAAAGCAACTTTGCAGTACAGCTGAAAAATCAGAGAATTACAAAGATCTTTTGGAATCCCAGGATCCACCTTACGAGACAACATGAAATAAACAAATATTTCGAAAATCGCTTTGGACGGAAATCAGTTTTGACAATTTCTTCCCTCCCCCTACAAAAAAAAAAAAAAAAAAAAAAAAAAAAAACCTCTCTGAAGCTAGCCGGAATATTTTATGGTATGAGCCCATTTGATAACCGAGATTTATTATACAATTCTGCAAGAGTTATTCAAATTAAAGGATTTCAATAACTCGACAAAAATAACCTGTAAATATTTTTTTGGCGTTATATCTTAAACGCAATCTATTCATATCATTAAAAAACCCAAACTGAATTGCATGAAACCCTGTTGATGCTTTTATAAAGAAGAAATCAAAAACTACTTTAAAAATTTAGGCAAACGAATCTACACTGTAGCCGAAACCAGAAGAACAATCATGCAAAAGTTTTCTGAGATATTGGGGCCATTACGTGGGTAAGGTGAAAAGTTCTCGGCCTGACACAGAGATGGCGCTCCAATCAGCAAAAGTTTATGTTTCCTGCCTGGGTGCACGTATGAAAAGTTTCAACTTTTCTCTCAATTAGTTTGTTTACACGAATCTGCGTTTTGAGTCTTAGACGTCTTGTGTATTTTTCGTTAAAATGGATAAACTTGAATATCGTGCGGTCAAAAACATTCTTCGTTTTGGACAGATTAACACCTAAGAAAATTCATCCGAAGTTGACAAAAGTTTACGGGGACTCTGCTCCTTCCATGTCAACTGTTAAAAAGGGGGCAGCTAAATTTAAACGTGGTTGCACATCCCTCGAAGATGACTCACTTCAAGGACGGCCAAAATCGCAACCACACCGGAAACCATCGAAAATGTGTATGATATCGTGTTGGACGATAAGCAAGTGAAGGTGAGTGAGATATCTGAGGCTGTGGGGATATCGGAAGAAAGGGTGCGAAACATCTTGCACGAAGAATTAGGGACGCGAAAGCTCTTTGCAAGATGGGCGCCGCATTTTCTGAATGCCTATCGAAAGCAAATGCGCAAACGATTTTCACATCAATCTTTGGACCAATTCAATAGGGATCCGACCGAGTTTGTGCGGCGATTTGTCACCATGGATGAGACATGGGTGCACCACTACACGCCAGAAACAAAACAGCAGTCCCGGCAGTGGGTGGAAGCCGATGGTTCAGCTGCAAAGAAAGCGAAGTCGATCGCATTTGCCGGAAAGGCCATGGCCATTGTGTTTTGAGATGCGAAAGAGATCCTGCTAATTGATCACCTTGCAAAAGGCAGAACAATTACAGACGAATATTACTCCAATCTTCTTCACCAGCTGGATGCCAAACTTCGCGAGAAAAGGGCCTGGATTGAAGAAAAATAGTTATCTTTCACCAGGACAACGCACCTGTGCACAAGAGTGCGTTGGCGATGGGAAAAACTGTGGAATTTGGGGTCCGATTTTCTCGGCCATCCCCCCCTATTCCGCTGATTTGGCACCCTCAGACTTTCCTTTGATCCCAAACTTGAAGAAATTTGTTTCTGGAAAGCGCTTCGCATCCAATGAAGAAGTTGAGAGGGCCATAGATGAATATTTTCACAACCTTCCAGACTCTCACTTCCGGGAAGGAATACTGATGTTGGAGAAACGTTGGACCAAATGTGTTGAAGTCAAGGGAGATTATGTAGAAAAATAAAATCATTTTTAACTGAAAGTCACAGTCTTTCATTGTCAGGCCGAGAACTTTTTCACTTTACCCTCGTAAGTATAGAAAAAAATTAGGTTTCCTTAGTATTCTGAAAGGAGGAAAAAATGTCACAATGTTTTAATACAGCAAGAACCTATGTTTTCATTATAAAATCCTTAATCTATGCATAAAATATTAGGATATTACAGTTATGTATAAGGTTTTATTTTACATTTTATTTTTTGTAATCCTTTATATAAATAATAATCGGTATTTTTCCTAATATTTTAATAATTTTTCATTATTTTGATAAAAACTAATACAAATTTTAAATTCTTAAAAGGATAAATTTGTATTAATATTTATATAAAGTTTTTAAGAAACAATAGTGTCTTTACTCCTTAATCACAAAATTTCAGCACAAAGCCCTCATGAAAGATATTCTTCTACTGAAACGCGGACCGTACCCCATAAGCAAAATGTGTGAGCGAGTTCAACTGAACCTACCAGCTCTATATCTTACTAAATGGATAGAAAGACATGAGTATTGCTAGACAATAATGCTAGAATTCTTCAGTCCCATAGCTATTGAAAAGGAAGGACAGAGATATGTCGTTTATTATTGAAATTTTATTACATGCCTTGTTTCAAACAAAATTTTTTTTTTTTTGTACACATTTCATTATATACATTAGTTAGCATACATTTCATCTGTGCAAATTATTGCACAGATGAAAATAAATTAAATTTTGTTGATGACATTGTTGCCGAAATTAATTTTTAAAAATTTTGCTACCATTAGCCAACTCAGAAATTAAATTTAATACATAAAATAAAAACATGGGAAATACCTCTCAGCAAAATACCAACCGATTAAACATAATAATTTTTTTTTGAAAATCAATATTAATACCACTTTTAGGACAATTCTTCAGCCAATTAAAAAAGGAGGTTTATTAATCACAAAAGTTTTATTATTAAAATTTTATACACTTTTTCCAAGTATCGATAAATTGACAAAAACAAGGTGCAGGATTCATAGATTTTTTGTAAATTTTATAATATTTCTACTATCACCTCCATGTTAGAAAGTGAATTAAAATTGTGGTTGTAATTTCGAAATCGTAATATACAAAAATGCAATTGAAACATTATGCGAATGCAGTAAGAATGTGTATCCTAATAAATATTTATCAAAAATATTTGCCAGTATATCAATGACATTGTGCGTGAATGAAAGATGTTTCTCAACATTATGAAGGTTGGAAACCTGCGTGAGAAATACAATAGGGTGAGAATGTTTAATTTTATTAACTATTCATTGAAATCGATGTAAGCAATATATGTCAATAACGTAACTTTGTAATCGATGAGATGTAAAAAGAAAAAGAAGATCGAATTTTAATTTATAATTTATTGATGTAATTTTCTTAGAAATCAAATTTTAATATTTTGTGCAATATTTCTTAGTTTTAATGTTCTCTTTTTTTTATCTTATACAAATTAGTGCAATGAGAAATAATTTCTAAAATAATAATTGGAACATTGACGTTAAATACATTTCCTATCATTTATATATAGGCGACCTGGTGGCTAGCGCTCTGGCCTTTGGTATCCCAGGCTTCAGGTTCGAATTCTGGCGGTAGCATGGATGTTTTGTTAGTGGTTCGGAATCCACTTTTAAACTGTAGGTCCTAGTCTGTTTAGCCTAAAGTGTGCACAAGATGACCGTAGAGCGACAAACCAAACCTATCATTTATAATTTAGTATGACCTACTAACCTTTCTTCAACTGTTGCACTTTATTTTATTGAGCCTTTTCCCAGCGCATTAAGAGGGTCCTCCTGCCCCCCCCCCTTAATGAGCGAAATTCCCAACATAAGCAAGGAAGGAGGATGTGCAAATGAACTTTTAAAAGGATTTATTTTTAAAAAAGTAAATATTTTAAACAGGAAAAGAAGAATTCTCAATTCACACTTAATTATTGCACTCAACAAATATTGACGGTTGACCCGTGCAAAATCATTATTAAATTTACTGTTGCGAACTTTCTTAGGTGCGTAGAATTCCCCACTTTCTTCTAATTGCAATATTTGTACTCACAATATGCAGGGGTATTGGCCGAGTGGCTAACGTTCAGTACCACAGGTATCGGGTTCGAATCCCGGTGGTGCCATGGATGTTTGTAGTGGTTCGAATCCACTTTAAACCGTAGATCCCGGTCTATTATGAGCGTTGCGGGGGCACTGTTACTCCGCGTCCGTAGCTTATCTTCAAGTTACACGCGCCCCGTCGGTAGTGCAAAGTAAGTAACGTCTGTGCAGCCCTTATGGCATAAAAAGATCACGGTCTATTGCCAACTGCATTAGGAAAAAAATATACTCAGGGTATTCATAAGTAAATGAAGCAAACTGATAGAAACAAAACGCGTATTCATCTTACAACGAAAAGTTATTGTTGTGTTAGAAATTTATACTACCAAAAATCATAACTAGGATGGTAAATAGCTAAATAAGTGTCAGTTCTCAATAATTTTTGAGAAAATCGGGTTTCAGCGAGTTATAGTTTTAAACTCTTATCTATTGTTACAGCTGCTCACTGATATATGATATAGTATTCAGGGTGCCATTTCCACTTTACGCAGAGATATTACAATTATTGTTTTTAATTTTGTTACGCTTAATACTTATTAAACTATTCGAATGAAATCGTCGCTGGTATGCACTTTTTCCGATAGTGATGGGCCCAATCCGTATTTGGATTATTTAAACAAATTGTTAATATTTGATAAAAATAATACAATATATGTTAGGTATATTTAGTTTTAATAATTTATGTAATCATTTAACCTATAAATTACTTTTAACACTCACTAGCCACAAATGTGGAAGTTATGTTTTTTTTTAGTGTCCCCCCTTTTTAATACATATCAAAATAAAATTAATAAAAGAAAAAAAATTGTCATTTTTTTTCGCACTATAAAAAATAGCCCCCAAAATGGTTAGTTAAGTTGATTCAGTTTCGATTTGATAAAACAATATATGCTTTAACTCAATTTTCTAAAGGGTGATTTATACAAATTGTTGTTTCTTTTTGTATACATACATTTAAATAAGCTCCATGTTTTAGCATTAATAAAAAAAAAAAAAAAATTACTTAATTTTAGCTACTAATTCCCATTTTTGTATTTTAACCCCATTTTTCATTTATCCCCACAAAAGATCTTAGGCATTTTTTTTTGCTATCAGCATTGTGGAAGGAGTTTTCAAAAAATGACTATGAGATTTGAAAACTATGCTCATCTGCAAAAAATAATTTAATAGCTTCTCTTAACCCACCAATGAGCATTTTCATGTGATCATTGTGACCCAAGAACTAGTTTGGTAGGTTTCCTTAGATGTTGAGAGTATTCATCATGTTGCGAGTTATGGTATAAAAGAGTTTAAAATCTGTTTTTGTTGCTTTGCTATAAAAAGGCTAACTTATAGAAATCTTTATAATCTTATAAAAATGTTGTGTTGACTTCACACACATTTTGTTTCTCAATGAAGAATAGTCTATCACATAATATCATGTTGCAAATTCATTTTGATGTAAATAGAAGATTATCAAAAGTTATTTTATCCTTTAAATAGTAAAATAATGTGGTATAACATGCTTTGCATGTTAATATATATATAGAAAACAACACAACAAAAAACCCGAAGAAATGACAAGGAATGAACTAGAAAACACGACCATTTTGCACAACAAAATCCACCACCGATATTCGTTCTACACAAATTGTATAATGAAACCATCATAGCATTCACAATACAAAAAATCTTAAAGTGCCTCACATTCAAACAAAGAGAAAAAAAAGGAAGAAATTGTTAAAGATCCAAATTGGGCATCTGAAGTAAGGAAACTAAAAACCATTAGGCAAACACAAATAACAAAAGGTTGTACGACAAAGTGCACTGGCAGATTCAAAAAGAACACAGAAATTTATACAAAATATACTAAAGCACAATATGAAACTAGATGTCCAGAAAATTTACAAAACCCAAAAGAAATTAATTATAGCATTCATGAGAATAGCTTTATCAAGAAAAATATATAAACAGAGTGTTATAAATCATGTTACTTTTGCTCGCTAAATTATTGTATACAAGTCAGACATACACAATGACATATTACAACATGGAATTGACAAAAACCCCCATTCCATTTAGAGTTAGCAAGGTATATAATTGAAGAAAACGAAATGGCAGAGTAGCCTGTTTTATAAAACAAAAAGTTTGGTCACGTGATAGAACCTCATGATTTTTTTTTTTTTAGATAATATAGTTAAAGAAAGTGATTAGTTGATCGACTATTATCACAAATTTGTAGTATAGGAAAGCAATATTTTATTGACCCCCGAAGGAAGTTTGTTAGTTAGCAGTATGAGAAAGTGGAATATATATATAAATTTTAAAAAGTATTTTAAAATTTTATGCTAAAACAACTGAAATAATCCTATGTGTATTCAAAACATAATTTAAAACAGAAGCACATATGGTTACATGGTTTAAAACAGAAAAATAGAATGAGTTTCACTTAGTTAACTGTTTGTTTTAAATTTAACTTTTGTTTTTCTTGAATCTTTACTGTCAGCTTTTAGATCTTTATTCAAATCTACTTGTAAATAGTAAATGGAGAATATTTCTATACATACCATTTAAAATTAGAAATGACAACATGCCAATCATTCTTCTAAATATATCATTTTTATTAATTGTTTCAAGAAAATGTTATTTATCAAAATTTTTGTATTTTATGGAGGTTTTATTTAAAAAAAAAAGTATTACTATTAGATAATGTTGATATTACAGGTAATATCTATGTACGATATCCACGTATAACTTCATAAAATTTATAGATGGAAAATCACTTACTATTGACATTATGTAATTGGGCTTATTTTCTTTACGAAAATAATTGCCTTACTTAAATATGTTGTGATATGCTTTTTTTTTTTTATGCAAAACAAATTGACTTTCTGTCTGAAATCTGTAAAATTTATTCTGAACTCATGTTTGATGAAGAAGCAGAAACTAATTAATATGTATAATTATAAGAGCTTAAATTTTATGAATAACCTTAAAATTGTGATAATTTTTAAAAACAATCATATAAAAGTCCAAAAGCTAAATTCATTCCCTGTAATCTATGTTAGTTCAAATAAAATGCTTAAATTTTTTCCAGTAAAATTTGCTTATATTTCGTGTAATTTGTTTTCTACATTTTCAAAATGTAGATTTAAAATTTTTTAAAACAATTAAAATTTCTGAATGATCTAATTATTAATTTAGAAAATTCTGAATCACAGCTTATTACTTTTACAAATAAATGATGTTGATGTTCAGAATGTATTCCTGTAGTACAGTAACCTTTCTTTTATCTGCCATGTTCGAACAAATGATTGGGCTGGATGATCCAGCATCAATATAGTTTTAAAGGGAAAATCAGAAATGGTACTTTAGATAAAAATTTAAACAACTCAAACAAATACATACATAATTTGCTTACACATATTCTGAGCCCATGTACATATTATAAATATCTAACATAAAAAGTTTGTCATTCTAATTGCGGAGTCACTTGCATTCATTCAGCATATTAAGAACACCTGCTGGCCTTCGAGAATATTTTCTGTATAATAGTAACTCTCCAAACATAATATGTAACCCATTTGAAAACAAGTACACAATAGGCAAAAATATGATCACTGTGTTGGCATCCGGTGGTCGAGGTCAACAAATGCCCGACTCCATACAAAAAGCAAAGGCTCATTGGAGCCAGATTATAGGATGTGTACATTGGAATTTTTTTGATAATAAAACCTGAAAAGATAATCATTACTGACAAAGTATTATTAAATTATATTTCAGAAGAATTCTGAATTAGTTCCTGTTATTGTAATAAAAATTCAATAAATTAGTTCTAAAATTTTTGTTTATTGTGCTGTTTTTTATTTAATACATATATAGTAAGGTTTAGAACTGAAAGAGAACGATAACAAGGAAAAAAATATATACCGAACAATTTAATATATTTTCATATACAAATATTTGTAAACTCTCGATTAATACTGGTTGAACAAAAATACAGATTAGCTTCCTGGCAAAGAATATTTGCCATCAAAATAAAATATATATATATTTGTACAACATAGAGACATTTGACTAAAAATATTGTACCTTACAAAAGAAATACATTATTATCACATTATTAGGATTTCAATTTAAAGAAATTTTACACTTATTAAAAAATATTTTTAAATAAAATTTATACATATAATACAACATATACAAAAGTTTGGGACAATGACTTTAAAAAACCAGTCATGCATTAATTTCATAAAAATTTTACAAGACAGAAAAATTTTATGTAAAAATATTTTACACAGCCTTTAAATCCCCACATTTGGACTTTTTTCGTATTTCTGTGAGTTGCATAATATGATCTTCCAAGAAATCAATTTTATCATTTTTTCGAGCTAACATTTTTTGAAGTTTAATAATCCTTTCAATGAGCATTTCTTTATCAATTTCAGGAAAATCAGATGAAGTACCCTAAAAAATAATTAAGTAGTTAAAATTTCTAACAGAAAGATCTTATAAATGTTTCACTTAAACACCGTCAATAAAAGATTTAAATACATGTAAAGAAAATTAAATTTTTACCTAGTATTATTTAAAACTTATCTAATATAAAATATAATAAAACATCAAATTGATAATTTTTTGTTGAATATCAATGGGCCTCATGTACGACTGATGTATCGCCTGAACAGCTCACAGATAGTGGAAGAGAGAACAGTACCTTTCAGGAGGACTTCTTTGAGGTAACTGCCCTGCATTTGCATGCCATATGGGAGAAAACTTGGAAAACTTCCACCAAGTATCTTATTATGTATCCCATCCAAGTATATATTGATGTGAGATGTTTTTACACACATTGTTGCAGTCACCATCGAGTATCCTAATTTCTGAAGGCAATGATAGCACCACTACCAGCATTCAAATCTCGGCCAACCTGTATGCTAGCCGCATATTTTACCACTATGCATCAAATGAATGAATAAAAGCATTGTACTCAGTTCACTGAGATAACTGTTAAAGACAAGAATGTCCGTATGATACTTTTTGTGAATTTCACCATTATTTATTGAAATTAACAGAGCCTGATGGCTGAGTGGCTAGTGTTCTGGCGCTCGGTACCCCAGGTTTTGGGTTGGAGTCCTAGTGGTGCCATGGATGCTTGTAGTGGTTCGAATCCCCTTTAAACCATAGGTCCCGGTCTATTATGATCGTAGAGCATTATGGGGGTTGTGTTACTTGTGTCAGTAACATATCTTCAAGCTACATGTGCCCTGGGGTAGTGCTAAATGAGTAACAGCGGTGCAGCCCTTACTTATGGCATAAAGGTAACTAACTGTCTCTGCATTACAAGCTGCATTAGAACAACAATATTGAAATTAACAACTACAGAAAATAATTGTTCAAATCCTGTGCAAAATTAATAATAATTCTTTAAACATCTATTATTGATATTTAGAGAAGTTAAAAGTTTCATAAATTAGTTCAATAAATATATTTTATATAAATAAAAAACACAGAAAAAAAAATATATTGAAATAAAACATTAAAAAATTTATAATGTTTTTAAAATATATTAATCAATGTTACTTATCAATTGTAAATACTATGCAACTTTCGATATCCATTGATATTTTTCTTACTTAAATAACATGAATAAAAATTTATTTTGAAATAATGCTTTGTAACTTTTGAAGTATTAATTTAATTACTTGTAGTATCTATAAAATTAAGTTTATCATTAACAATAGAAATAATACTATATATTATATTACATTTCTCAACATTTTCAGCAAATTTTCACTTAATTTTTCTACAAGAAATTGTTAAAATATCATCTACTATAAGAGCTACACAGTATAGAAATTATTTTAAATATTTTAACAGGTTACCTGAGATGGAGGATTAGAGAATTCTTTTTTAGTACTGAAGTTCAAAGAAGCTGGCGATGAAGAAACAGCATTCATCCTGTTTTCATTAGAATTTACAACATCAAGTGATGCTGTTGAGCTACTACGGGATCCTAAGCTAACAGATTCGGTTCTAATTCCATTAGTTGACTCATAATTATCTAATCTTTTCTTACACTCATACAGTTCTCTAGAAAGCTCCTATTTAAAAGCAATAAAATCACATATTGGAAATTACAATCTGCAATTAATGTGAAATATAGAGCTCATTAGGTATTCTTACAAGCAAAAATGAGGAGTCAGAGTATGGAGTCTAGCATATTTTAAAGAGACAGTAGTAGAGCATTTTTGAAGGGGTGGACAATCAAGCATTTTTGAAGGGGTGGATTCAAGCATTTTTGAAATTTACGAATCCAACTCCAGACTTTTTATAAAATTTTTTTTTTCTTCTAAATTCTAGAAATTAATTTTAAAATTAAGTTAAGGAGGCAATTCAATTATAACCTTCAATAATACAATCACTAGCAAAAAACAGTTACTGCATTAACAGCATACCAAGTCAGAGTCGAGACATTTTTCAGCACTGAGTCTTATAAAAAACAACAAACAAAAGCTTATAGAAGATATTCTTTTACATATACATTAAAAAATAAGATTCAATGTATTACAAATATAGCAACTTTAGACTTAATTGTACAATTTTCTTTTGCTTGTTATATACCATTCTATAATAATTTAGTACCTGCTAATTTAATGTTATTTTTATATAATATATGCATTTTTTTTATAAGCAAATTTAGAGAAAAATATATCAAGTTAGTGTAAATACACCTTAAACTTTCCCCATGTTTATAAGTGAGAAAATATCAAACAATAACTTTTAATATTTTAACAATATATAACAATACCCTCAGTTTGGTAGAACTAAGAATCGATTGTACAACACATTTAAAAGTTATATAAAAGAGGGGAAAAATGCTTTTAAGAAGCTGGTTTGTGCTAAAAACTTTAACACATACTTGAATGATTGATATTCTGCAAAATAAATTCCAAGACAAAACTAACCTTGAAATTTGACAAATCAGAAACAATCTTTCATAGTAAAGTGTCTGTATGCTACAGTTCATTTTAACCTTAAAGATTTGTTTTTCACAAGTAATGACAGATTTTTTTCTGTTTTTCAAACCAACTTTTAATGAAAATGAAGAATTTAAGCAAATTGCATTAAAATGCTCAATGCTTTAATTTTTTTTCAAGAGGTGTACACTGTTGTGAGAGTACACTTTTGAAATTTGTATTTGATCATGTTTCAATCTATAGATAACCAATATAAAAGTAACAATTATGTAAACAATTCATTAAAGTCTAATACAGTATTGTTTAACAAGATTACTATAGTATTTTAAGTGAACAAAATAAAATTTATTTAACACATTAAATTATTAAAATATCGTAATATGCATATATCATTAATAATAAAATGGTAAAATAATATATTTTTACATAATGAAAAAGAATTAAAAAAAAATTACCTTTATACTTGCTATGTGTCGACGTTTCAAAACTCTATTTTCATTCTCAGCTTCATCTAACTTTGTATTCAACTTTTCAACTTAATAAAAAGAAAGAGTAACAAAAAGGAACAATTTAGTACCACAGTGTTTTAAAATATATTTTATTAATGAAGATTTTATCTGTAATGTATAGTAACCAAACCTTTGCATACATCAGAGGTTAAACTTAAAGCATTACAATCTTTTCCCTGTCCAAAAATAATTAAAATTTAAGAAAACAATTCTAATAAAAAGAAATATTTACCTAAATACAGTGTTTTTAAGTTCTTAGAATAATAGAGAATTTTACAGAAAAGAAATATTTCTGTTCTAGGTGGCTAATGGTTTGCTGATATATGGCAAACTTGTTATCAAACATTACAATTTTTATTTAAGTAGAAAAAATACCTCAATTCTTTAATGATTCTGGTTAACAAATTTTTTTTTTTACATCAGATGTACATTTAAAGAAATAAAATTTTTAAAAAATGAGCTTCCCATTATTGTAGTTTTTAAGTAATTATCACAAAGAAAGCTGGTTTATTTAAAATTTTGTCTAATACACTGGTACCAAAATGTAAACAATTTTGCATGTCATTTTGTTTAAATAGTGAGTTATCTAGCAAATACATATAATAAAATATTGGATTATTATAAGGTGGAGCAATACATTTGTATTCTTTCTCATTAATTTAAGCAATTTTCATTTTACATATAAACTAGTATAAAAAGTCCTAGTTAGTTACAATCTTTGAAATTAACTGCAAACTATAAGAATTGGATTAAATTTTAAAGTTATATAAAAAAAAAAAAATACCATTTTTTGTTTTTTCTGCTAGTTTTTTGGCCATTAACTGCATTTCTTCTTCATGCTCTTTCCTTACAAGTTCCATTTCAGAAACCTAAAACATAAAATCATGTGAGCAAATTATAATTACTAAGTGTCTTCGGTCAAATTAAATTAGTTTTTATTCACTTTTGGCTCATTGAAAACTGCTATAATACCTCACTTTACTATCAGCCGTTTTTTTCTTTCACCACTTTAAGGAAACAATGCCATAACAATAACAAAATTTTAAAAGGAGAAAGGAAGTGTTGAGTAATAAAAATAAAACAAATAATACTTTCCACTTTTCTGCAATGTTTATTTTAAAATAATTCTTACAAGATCATATTTTATTGAAAATAATTAACAATTTTTAAATATTTAGATAAGTATATATTTAATAGTTTGACAAATTTCTAAACCAATAACGTTAATGTTGGTTTGGTCATGAGGTGGAAAGCAAAAATCTCAGAATTTAATTTTATATTTAATCTATCATTTGTGGTCCATGGCACTTTTGCACCAAATGTAATAATAAAGAAATTATGTTTATAGTCAATGTTTCAGAAGGAACTCTTTTAAACAGGATTATCAGTTAAATGCAATATATCAAAAAGTAGCAAAACATTAATTATTCATGTTAAAACTAAAAACACTAAAAGATACACACCACCACTAGGGAAAAAAAAAAAAAAACACTTTAATTAAAATCTTAATAATAAATATTATTTAAAATAACTAACCAATTGTTCATGTTTTTGTTGGATATCAGTAAGAAGCTTTTTTGTTGTAGCCATTTCGTCTTCCAATGCTTGGGTCTAAAATTAAATTTCAATTTTTATTAAAAAAAGAGAAATGTCTAATACATGAAGCCCACATTGGATATTAATAACAAATTAATAATTTAAAAACCTTCACGGTAACAGATCAATACATTAAAATTATATTACAATTAATCATACAGCAAACATAGTTAAACATGATTGTATTATTAAGAAAATTATTATTCTACAAATTCAACCTAAATTTATTGTTTTAAAATGATTATGAAATTATTGGCCTTTAAATTTAAAAACTACTTTCTTTGAAATCAAAAATAGTCAGAATTTGTGATATTTTCCCTCACCATAGATTTATATTTTATTTCCAGCAGAATATTATTTTGTTTTTCTCATATAAATTTTTGTTCAGAACCTGAAAAGAATTTGTCCTATCAGGAGCATTAAAAAAACCCATATAATTAATTACTAACTGTTAATGTGTAATTATTTATTAGCTCTAATTATTCTATCTTATTTCCAAAATAGAATATACCAAGAATTTTTTTCCATAATACCATAAATTTTATTAATGTAAATAATGTTTCATCATAATCATATAAATTAGTCAACTTTTGTATTTCAAAATAAGGTACAAAAAGTCAAGCTCCTAAACATTGAAGTGTCATATTGTGTGTGTGTGTGAAAAATATTTTTTGTTTAGTTAAGTTTAATATTCTCAACAAAAAGAATTTTACAGTGCTTTTTTTTTTTTAAATTATGCTACATTATCTTAGATCTTTGGTGGAGATATTTATTAATAAATAGAGCAAACATTTTATAATTTTGGTGTTATAAAAATCTATTTAAAACAATCACTTCTAATATTTATCATGCAAAAAAAAAAAAAAAATTTAATGAAGACTCAATGACTATTCCCAGTGAAGAAAACAATTTACATAATTGTAGAAACAGTATAGTTACCTTAATTTCTAACAAAGAATGAGCAGATTGTAATTTCACATTGGTATCAGTAACACCTTCAGTAAATTTTAATAATTCGCCTTCTTTTATGTGACAAGCATTCATGTCAGCTTGCAGTTCTGCATTAGTCAAGCGAAGTCTTTCAACCTCACGTAAACTAGCAGCTGATTTCTCTTTTCCCTGGAAATGCAAATGCAAAATTAAGAAGAGCAAGATATTTGAAGCCATTAAGTAGAAGGAATAGTTTAAATAAAATGAAAATAGCATTCATTACCTCTCCAGTTGTAATTGTAAAGTTTCCATCTCAGCTAATCGTGCATTAAGATCAACAATTTCTTGTTTTGACATATTTTGACTTTCTTTCAATTTACTTAGATTTTGCTCATACTCCAATCTTTCTTTTTCCAAACTGTGAATCTGAACAATATCAAAATATCATTCAACATAGCACAATTTTTTTCTAATTTTACAAGCTTAAGGAAGATAAAAAAGAAGTATTTTTTAATTCCAATTAGCATACTAACTTCTCATATTACAAATCCAAAAACAGAACAAAATTCAATGCAATAGAATATTAATAAGTATAACAAAATGCATGTTTTATAAGTAATAATTATAAATATGATAATAGACTAAACATTATAATTAAATGCACTACAAAAATTATCAGGCAGTTTAATTTTTTTCAACTTATCTAAATTAAATTAAAAAGAAATACTTTTTAATGTAAGAGCATTGCTTTCCTCCATTGTCATTCTTTGTTTTTTCTTCAAGGCCTCTAATTCCTGCCTGAGAAGATGATAGACCTTAAAAGAATTTTAAAAACTTTATTTAAAGGAGTATAGAAAAAAATGTTAAAAATGCATGCTTCTTAAAAGTAAATTTAACTTCTAGTCTTAAAAATAAAATTATATAAATAATTACAAAAAAAATAACTTTAACCTAAATATACTTAAATCTAGTGCCTAACTATTTTTTTTATTTTATTCCAATTTAAGATAATAAACAATAAGGAATCAATTATTTAACTATTACATATGTTTGAATTTATGCTGCTGTTCTAAAGAAGTTATTTTTGCTCCTACACCTCATCCCAAATCTTAAAACTCATCCAACATCAGATAGACAGCCTGATATGGTCTAGATAGTTGCACAAAGTTGCAAACACCATGAGCACTATTGCTAGCTAGTAAATCATTAAATTGAAGGTGGAATAAAAGGTTTTTAGAACTTTTAATGAGAAAAGTAATATTAATTTATCTGTATTTCTAAAGCTTTGATAAAATTACACATTAAGATCATTCATAGAAAATTACCAGTATAAAAAAATTCTATTAACTCATATAATCAGAGGTGAGCAGTCAGCCAAAAAATTTGCAACTCCTGGGTCAAATAATATTATGCACTATGATGTTTATTAATGGATTTAGAAGAATTTGTGAAATAAATTCAATGACTTTTTTATCAACTGGTACATCTGTAAAAACAGTTTCTTTTTAACAAAATATTTGATAACTTTGAATATGTAGTAATTGCACTAATTTAAAAGATATTTTTGTACGAAAATTTAAGAGTACAAAGGATATCTTAAGACCATATATCAAGGATATATATATCAAGAACAGCTTAAAGACAAGTAAAAAGAAAATTGTACATTTTAACCACAAAGATGCTATATTAGTAATACATTAAATCTTTTTTGTTCTTAACAATGGAACACCTTCTATAAAATCTTTGTGGATCTATGATAACTTTTGTAAGTCTCAATGCTGAAAAGGTCTCAGCATTGACTTGGTATGCTTCTAAAGCCATAACTGTCTTTTATACGGTAGTACAAGTATTATGGAAGGGATATAACTGAATTGCCTGCTCAACATTTAATTTTAACATTAATTCTAAAAGTTTGGAAAAATAAAATTTAATTTTAAGAAAGAGTTGCGAGTTGGATTTTTAAACAGACTCCTGACTCTGACTCCTTCAAAAATTGCGACTCCTGACTCTTCAGCTTTAGTTATAAATGATATATGGTCGCGAATTTTTTTCTGAATTCAAACATTTTTTTTTTTAAATCTTAAAACAGTATGGGCTTAAAATCCCTTTTTTTGAATAATTAAATATATATCGTAAAAAACTAATGCATATTTACTTGATCTTGATCAGATTTTTCTTGTTTTTGTACTTCAAGTTCCGATAGTTTTTGTTTTAATTGATTATCAAGTTTTACTGACTTTATTTCTTCTGCTTCTTGATAGCATTTAATCATTTCTTGGCAATCTTTACGAACTTGTTCAGCTTCCTCCTTCATTTCATTTAGGCGATGCATAGTATGATCTAGCTTTGATTGAGTTTCCTGCAAAGATAATTAAAAATAATAGAAATTAACAGTAAAATATAACTTTCTATTTGTATTTTTAAAAACACATATAATATGTCCAAATGGCTAAAAAATTGAAATAATAAATATTTATGCTTGTAATTTTATTATAATATGCTTTCATATTTTACCTACCATTACCAATAACTGTCATGATATACATAGAGACACATTAGATTATCGAACAGAATCTAAGCATATGTCCTGTTTGTTTAATAGGCTACTGGAAGAGTTACAATAGGTTTGAAGAAATAAGTTTATACACTGAGAACTTGCCATCTCTAAATTAAAAAAAAGGGCAAAACATACTTCGTAACAATATCTTAAAACTTAAAATGTTGCAATGAAATATGCTTTGCCACAACAAACTGAAAAGAGGGTATGTTCAGGAGAGCTTTTCATTCCTGGTAAAAATGTTGCTCAATTAACCCCTTCCCCTTGATACTTCTTTATAAAGTCAATATACCAAAGCTTTGGTAGAACTAACACCATATTAATAAATTTCATAAGTAATACTTACTATAACCATAATAGAGCGATTTCCACAAATTATCAACAAATGAGTGGATATCCTAAGTAATACTAACCATAACAGGGGTTGTAACATACACATAAAGGTAATTTTTAAATAACAGTTTCATTTAAAATAGGTAATTTTTAAAAATTAATAAAATATTTCTCTTTTAAATGTGTTTGTGAAA
Source organism: Caerostris extrusa (assembly GCA_021605095.1). Lineage (NCBI taxonomy): Eukaryota > Metazoa > Arthropoda > Arachnida > Araneae > Araneidae > Caerostris > Caerostris extrusa. The sequence continues at coordinate 2,369 of BPLR01004243.1, read as the reverse complement.
AATAATTGTCTGAGAAATAAGTAAAAACTGATATATCAATTTAAAACTACGTTTAAAAACATAACACTACACATTCAAAATTTAATGCTTGCCTGGCACTTTTATTATTATTGATTTAAAAAAAAAAAAAAAAAAGATTAAAAATACTAAAAGAAAATAAAGACAAAAACCTGATGAGCACTAGTTTCTGTCTTCAGTTTATTCTGTAACCATTTAATTCGGATTTCCCTAGAATTAACATCAGCATTCAATTTATCAAAGTTTTTCTGCAATTTAGCTATTTTCAATCATCTGAAATATAAAATGTATTTTAATGGTGTAAAAACAATTTTTATATATATAAATTTGTGTTTTTGTATAAACAAAGATTTAAAGCAGTATATTTAATAAATTATTAGGCATTCAATACAGAATTATTTAAAAAATTTTACAATAATCTCAGTGGATAAAGTTACTAAATACTCACTTTGCTTTCATAAGAAGACGCAAGGCGATTATTTTCTGAAGTAAGACCCTTAATTTTTGATATAACATTATCACGTTCTTTAATCATCTCTCTCATTTTTTTCTCCAATTCCTGCTGAGCTTTTTTTTCTTTTATAACTTCTTTTTCACTATTGGCATAACGAATGACAATAGACTCCTTATCTTTGCGAAGAATATTGCATTCCTTTGAGAGCTGAAATAAATTTATAAAAACAATAAAATGAAATAAATTTATAATATGATCCACAAAAGTTACACATAGTTACAAATTATAAAAGCAGAAACAAATATTAAAATGGCAAATCAAATAAATATAAAAATACATATTTATAGTTAAAGGTATCAAATATTTCAATCAATACATCATTTGTTGAAATATTCTTAAAAAATAATTGATATGGTGCCTTTTTGATTGATAATGAACATAATATAAATTATTCATGTTTTTACAGTGCACTTACAAATTAAAACTACCCTATTTTTAATTTTTATAACACACAGTACATACATATATACACTGATAAACAGAAACATTAAAAATTATATATCTTATCAGTGCAGCTTCTCTTCTGGAGTGTAAAAGAACCTTGAAGTAGTAATGGTTTCAACTGGAAATTATAGATTTCCAGTTGAAATCATCTCTTCGGGTTCTTGAAGGTTCTTGGACATATCAAGCTATGATTATAAGTAAAACACTTAATTTTTAAGAGCAATGCTGCTTTTTCTTAATGTTAATTCTTTTATTTTTTATAATTTTTTGATTTTTTCTTATTATGCAGCTTAATTTTAATTTGTAACTGGAGGTGTGGAATTATTCCCCGGTACTCGATAAAAATCACACAACTTTGCACTTTGCTATGATTATAAAACAAAATTGGCCTAGTTCTTATAAATTCATTGGTTGTAATTCTAATGATTGAACTCATTATTTCAAGTTTATCATCAGAAAACATTGCAGCCTCCCATTTACGCAATGTAAAAACAAAATGAAATTCATTATTTATGTGGCATTTCACTTTTAGTCTAACAGAAATGAATATATGCCAAATTATACCAACAAACTGCAGATAGACAATTACTCTACAGTTCCATAGACAAAAGTGTAGATAAATTGCATGTTTTAACATATTAAATACATCCCTATTATTAAATTTGCTGATAATTTTTTGCTATTTTACCATATCTATCCCACACAAACAAGCCAATGAAACCTCAGCTGTCTTCTGCTTGGCCGTCTTTTTCTTTGGTTTGATGTTCCACCTGTTCGCTTTTATATGCACTAATTAGTTTATATCATGAGATTGGTAAAACTTGCAATATCTGAAATGATATGGTTATTATGTTGAAGTCGTGTAAATGTCTTGCTTTTCAATGCTGCAACAACATGAAATTCTGCTTGGCAATCAATACATTCACCTTATGACCCATTGCTTCCCTTTGATGGTATTACAAATAACTTTTAAGAATGTTTTAACAGACGTGTAAAAAATAATTTTAAAAATATAAATAACAATTAAAATAATAAGGTATTACCTTTTCGATATTGTTTAAAAAATCTGCTCTGATTTGTAACTCTGCTTTCTTGTATATAACTTCTTGAGTGTTAAGTGTCATTTTCAGTTTTGATATGTCATTCTTTAAGCTGGCATTAGCAGTTTCTAATTCTTTTACATACTCAATTGTCCTATATTGAAACTGTAAAATTTTTGATAATGAAATGACTTAACACTAATAAGTTATTTATTTATTTAGCAAGAACTAAAGATTCATATCATGTGATAAAATGATTTTAAAACATATATACACAAAACTTTTATAACCATGTGGAAAAATACAAGAAATACAGAAAACTAGCAATAAAGAAGTAAATATTTTTGAAACAG